>BNCR01000007.1:700488-875488 GCA_014656515.1 Oryzias celebensis | reverse complement strand
CCGCTCAGTCCTCCCAGCCTAGTGGGCCCCCTGCTCTGAGCTTAAGGCACCGGCGTCTCACCTGCCCTTTGCTCAGCCGTCATTACTGCTGTAACTCTGGGTTATTGTTCCAGGTAGGAAAAGGTGTGCGTACATAAGGGGGGGCAAAGGGCAGGTATTTCAGGTTATGGCTCAGTGATTCAGAAGGAGGTGAAGGTTTATGAGTGTAAAAACCTCAGATGCTTCTGAAGACCCTGTGCTGCCCCCCCAGACGGGGCGGGGGGGCCGCACAGGTGAGGCCGATGGAGACTTACCTGTTGCTGTAATTGGACCAGAGGAGATCGTTCCCACAGAAGCTGGAGCTGACATCATAAAAACACAACACGGTGCCTGGGGGCTGTTGGGGAGGGCGGGGGGTGGAGGGGTAGGAGGCTTGTGAAGGGGGGTTCGTCTCTAACGCCATTGGCTGCTGACAGCGAGAGGACACACCTGTGAGCGCCAGAGGCTAAGGAGATTGGCCACGACCTGAAAATTACACCTGTGGGGGAAAAGAGGCGGAGGTGTGGGGGGGTCAGACTACATGTAAACCAAGCCCTTTACAAACTCAGCCTCTGTCTTGTGGAGGAGCTTAACTGTCCCACACCGCTGAGGAGGGCGCATGGAAAAAACCGTCTGATGGCGGCAGGAGGAAGAGGAGTGACGAGCTGCAAGCTGGTTGGTTTTGGGCTGGGCTTGTCCTCCGACGCCACGGCTGCATCTACCTGGGAGGGACGGCGTTTTTCTCCTCAACCATTCCAGAGGTCGAGCGTCCTTCAGCGGCAGCAGGAAGGAGGAAGACAAGCCAACGGGGTGTCAAGAGCCCCCACACAATGATGCCTCTTGTCCTGGGTTTCTGGCTGGCCGACCGCACCTGGGAAAGACGGGGTAAATTCACCGGCGTGACCTCTCCTCCGTCTCCATCTTTAGTTCTTCGGCTCCTGGTGTAACCTGTTGCTCGGCTCTGCGTCTTTGCTAAAAGCAGGAAATGTTCGGTCCTCGAACGAGGTCGAGTTCTCGCCGATTGCGTGTCAGTGAAGGAGAGATTAGGCAGTTTCGCTGCAAAAGTAATGCGTATCATATTCCAGCAGCTAAGAGAAAGAAAAGGAGACAATCGAAGGCAACGCTCATTCCTAAACTGGATAGACCAGTCGGAGCAGGTAAAGGCAAACTGCCAGGCGCGTCAAAGGATTTGAAGGCAGACCCGACTGCTTGTCTCAGAGCAACAAAATCGACAAACACCCACAGAATGACGCCACCAAACTGCTTTACTGGTAATTACAAACGAGCAGGCCGGAGTGTAGAAGAGCTTAATGCGGCACATTTTGGTTCAAAGTAGTTTGGGACTCGTCTGGGAACTTTTGGTCTACTGTTACTCTCATTCCATGCTGCTCTTCAGCTTCTTAGCTCAGACTCGTCCCAACAAAGACGGCTTCCTGTGGTGAAACGGACAGAAAATGTCTGCTCATCCAGCGTCTGTCTCTGATGCTGCAAGTTGAGGCAGAACCGTTCTTTTCAGGGCAGAATATTCCTTCTGCGCTCTAATCTCCCAGTTTAGGCGAAGGAGCCTGGAAGCCGCTGACGGCTGAGAGCAGAAACATGAAGAAGCAGGAAAATGGAGGGAGAATGTGGAGGGCATACAGTAGAGCGAGGTGGAGCGCTGTGATTGGTGGAAAGGGAAACATTTGTTCGTTTCTTTCACACACCTGAATAGCTGCTGGTCACATGAGACGGGACGCTCTCTGCTGCAACACAGCGGCGACTTCAGCTGAGGACGCTTCAGAGTGAAGTTGGAGTCAGGTTTGAAGTTTGAAAGGCAGCCTGACTTCCTCAAACGTTAAAACTGCAGATGAACCAAGTCCATGACTCAGCATTTCGCCTCAGGAGACGTTTCTGATCAGTTGACATGAAGACATCAATCATTTATAATAATAATCCTTTATCCAAATATTTTTGTCCCGTTTATGGACAGATTTGAAGGTTTTTGGACTTCCTGGACATTTGAGTTTCACAAACTGAAAAAATTCAAATCAGGTGAATATTTGAGTCCTTCATTTGAAATATTCAAAGTAGAGAGGCGAAATGACACAGTAGGGGGTGGAGTAACTAAGGGGGCGGAGCCACCAACGGACACACATGAACCCTCTTTATCACCAAATGTACATTAAAATGAGCTTAGGTGCCACTCGAGTGATAAGCAGCCTAAACATCAGAGCACTGCGCTGCTCCTCTGCTGTCGGGGGGGGAGGCGAGATCAGGCCTGGAGTTAAACAAGGTTTTGGGTTTCCACGCCATTGTTTTCTCTCAAAGACAGCGACTATTGATTAAGGGCCAAGCCAGTTTACCTATCAGGTTGTTCACTTCTCAGCAGAGTCACATTCCAGCAGGGAGGGCAGAGTTACCTGATCAGGCCTCACCTCCAGCCTCCAGCAGGCAGAGCGTGGGCCGCAGAGCGTGGGCCGCCGTGCGCGGCGGAGACTCCCTCTGCTCCCCACAGCACAGTAGGGAAGCTGGGAGTGTGAAGTCATGGGCAGCAGGTTTTTGGACAAATGGAGGACGAAATGGTTGGTTAGACGCTCAGCGAGCTCTGATCAGGTACTGGCTTTTCCTGAACTTGTTTCTGAGGGCTGGAGTTTTTCTGGGCTAACCCTTTTTCTCCTCCTTTCTGCCTTCCTTCCCTCCTCTTCCTCTTTTCTTCCTCAGATGGCCTGCAGCTCTGGTTTATAACGCTGATGATTAACTAAATAAGGGTCTGGAAGAGCAGGTCTGCTTGACTTTCTCATTTCATGGGCCCGCCTGGCCGGAGGAAGACGGAGCGTTCTCAGGCAGCGGGCTGGAAACTCAAGAGCGCTTCTTTTGCAGCCCCCTCCCTCTAAACACTTTACCTGGGTTTTGTTGCACTCTTTCCTTTGGGTACCTTTCAGGACGGTAAGGTTACAGGTGCATTCTCCCTTTTCTTTCTCCACCTCCTTCTCCCCCAAACTTTTCCCTCCATTCTGGGTTTCTTCTGAGATAACTGTACACACCTGTTCCTTCTGAATGAGCACAGAAATGCCTCCAACGAAAAACACATCCATAGCGATCGGGGCAGCGGGATCTTGACAGTATTTACGCCTGAATGAGCAGTTGAAAGGAGCATTTAAAGGTCAGGACGGCGTGCGAGGGTTTCACGCTTTGTACCTGTGAAAGATCCGTGTTATCGAGTAAACGGGGGCTGACCTTCTGCACACACTGCTGCTCGGGTCGGGCTGAGCAGCATTCCATCAGCCTTTCATCACACAGCAAACACAAAGACCTGAGAGGTCCACCAGCGCTAAGAACTCCACTTTTCCTTTCCTCCGGTCCTGGAGTCTGACACCATGAACGGAGCGTCACCGCCGTTCTGCCACGTCACCACTCTTACACAACCCTCTCCAACCGAACCAGCTCTTCCAGTGGTGCCGTGTTCTTGTCCTGGAGACAAGTTAGAAAGAATTTGCCGCTATATTTTGGGTGAAAAGCAGCCCCCTTGTTGTGCCTAACCGTTGGACTAGTCAGAACAGGTTTTGGCAATCATTAACAAGAACTGTAGCCAAGCGACTGCAGGTTTACGGTGAAAACCCCCCAACCACCATGAGGGTTCTGTAACGGACTTCCCTGTTCCTGATGGCAGTCCTGCCTCCGTCTGTGGGCAGCTCAGCATTGGTTTGTTCTTGGAGAAGCGTCTTCTGCTGAACATCAGATGGTTTTTGGAGGCCACCAACCATCTTCTGCAGGCAGAGACGGTTTGGACGTAAAGGTGATGCTGCTGTGAGTACAGATGGATCTTTTTAGGCGACTACCTCCATCTTACGAGGCAGCATTGGATATCATCCCTTTCTCTAATACTGCCTGGTAATGATGATGGTCGTCACCGACCCGCTGCAAGCTGACGGACCTCCACCCCAACCCCAGCTGGGGGCCTGGATCGGGACACCGGAAACGTCTTCCAGGATCCATCTTACCTGACAGTGCTGGACTGTACAGCTGTTGTTCTAACACTGTCTGGTAACGATGTTTCCTGGGGGGCTCTGCTCCTACGATGTGCTTCTCCTGTGGGGGGCTTTGAATACTTTTACTCCCCACCAAACTGTAGGACGTTGGCGGTTTTCTGCTGAGGTTGCATCAGCCGTGCCCCCGGGGGGGGCGGCGCGGGGCTGTTGATGAATCAAACAAAGAGAGATGTGGTGTTGACAGACGAGGCATTAGACAGAGCAGAGACAGAAGGATGGTGAGAGGAGGAGGACGGGTTCTGCTCAGAGACCGGCTTTCATGTTCCGTCTGTGTTTTTAACCTCTTTGCTTTTCTCTCTGCCTTAAAAAAAGAAACCTTTTATGGTGGCCCCACCCCGCCCAGGTTAAAGAATAGCAGTCAGTTGACGGTTCCACCGGTCCTGCAGGCCTTTATTTCCTTGTTCCCTCCCCTGAACCGCGTTGGCCTTTGAAGCGAGGCGGTGATTGGCCGCCGGCCCTACCTGCATGGCACACATCCTGAAACAGACGTGCAGTTCCTCCTGAAGGCGAAGCCTCCGAAGCTGTGTTTGCTGATGGAGAGCCAGACTGAAGCATTACAATGATGGGGGGGTGAAAATTACCACAAAGGAGGCGGAGCTTTTCAAAATGACACTCTCAGAAATGTCAATGATGTGGGCAGATGTGAAATGAACAAAGAAAGCTTGAAAAGTGACGTTGGAAAAAGCAAATACCAGCGACTAGAACAGTGTTTGTGAAAGGAGGGACAGAGACCCCACTTCTATTAGACCTCACCTTTGTTTGCTTACCTGCTCCGTGATCCACCACAGAAACATCAAATAGGCTTTTTTCTCTCCACAATTCTCCCTTATCGTGGTTTTATTGACACGTTCCTTCTATAAATACAGTCACGTCAAAAGAAGAGTTTCAGCGAAGCAGCTCTACTTTTCTTTCCTTGCGGCCTGTTTGCTTGCGCTGTGACCTTCTGCGCTCTGGGCTGGTTTCACTGCGTGAATGATGGACGTTGTTTAGGATCTGTGATAAAAGAGGAAGCGCTCACTCCAACCTGTTTCTGCTCTGTTCTCTGTCCTGCAGCTTCATCTTCCTCTTTGTGAAGGTGCAAAGCCAGACGTCATCCTTCCAGCCTGTTGATAGGCGTCTTACCAGACATGGTTAGATGTAATTATCGGAGTCTAATACTGTCTGGTAATGCCGTCCATTAAACGGCATTGCCTTCCGCTCTTCTCCCTTCCCTCCTCTTGTTCTTGTGCATCAGGCTGGGTTAATGGGCAAACGCAGAGCGGGAGGTGACACTTTCCACAGGCGCAGACTGAATGTGCAGGAAGGTTTTCCTGACGCGACTCGTTGTTTGTAGCGTCAGGTCGGATCAAACTGGAGCATCAATGTAAACACCTGTCTGAAGAACTTCTGCTTTCTGAACTGAAGCTCGACTGTTTGAAGATAAAATGTTCCATTTTCAAACCTTACAGTCTGAAAACTCTGTCTGTAAAGTGCATGGAATGAAAACCTTACTTCAAATAAAACAGGTTTCATCTGAAAATGTCCTCTTTGGTTTGTCTTTATTTAAAATAAGAATGTTGAAAGTTGGTTTGAAGCGAACAAGCCGTTTGGAAACAGGAAGCTCTTCGGTGGGACATGGAGGAATGCCGAGCCCCAGTAAGGTGGGGATCAGGTTTCAGCAGAACAGAGCCTCTTTTTGAGCGCCTGGTTTTACCCATGAGGTCCCTCCATCAGCCAGGCCCCCATTGTGCTCTCTGAGCCGCGATCCGGGGCGTCCGGTCCTCCTCTGCATCAGGAGCAAGGCTCCTCTGTCAGGCTTCCATTGAGACCATCCGTCTTCCTGCGTCCAGTTGCTCGGGAATGTTTAGGCCTCAAACTCTGTGATCTCTTTTCTAAGACTAGAGTTTCCCAGAAACATCACATCAGGTTTTCCTTCAGTTGAGCTTCATGCTGCACATTTGGAGAAGCCAACGGATGAACAAGTGTCTTTCTAGAAAAAGTTGTGAATCTCTTAAGTTTCATGATTGATTTCAGGATCATGTTCACTCCCCCATTGCATTGTGGGTCCAAAATGCATTTTTTAAGTAACAACAGTGATTTAAATTAGCAGAAACATCAGTTTGTAGTCTGTTTGGGAAGAATTCTCTAAAATGAGAAAATATATTCCATAAATAATTAACATTAAATTCATTCTTTTTTAACTTTCCTTAAATCTAAAAAGAATTTAAAAACAAGTTAATTTCATTGTTTTTTGTTTGTTTATTTCGGGTCTCAACAATTAATAGCAGCAAAAACTAAAATAAAAAAGGTGACAGAAAACAACAAAAGAAACAAAAAAAGTTTTAAAACACGCTCACATTTGACCCCCTTCAGGGTTACGCTCTATTGAACTGCCAGAATGTTAGAGCAAAAAACAACTTTATTTTATAAAGAAAGTAGAAATAAGAAAAGCAGCTGAAGAGGCTTTTGTTTGTGGTTCAGAGTGGAACAAAGAGGGACCATTTTCTGTGGGTCCTTACAGACATCAGGGGCAAAAAGGCCTTTTCAGATCAACTTAAAAACTAAATGACTTTTAAAACCATCTTTAATTACAGAAATAAAATAAATCCTTCATTGTTAGGATTAAAACAAAGATTTGAATTGTCAGAATTCATGACTCTTTTGTTCAAATGCACAATTATTACAGTTTTCTTCCCAATGCTTTTCCTCCACTGGAAAATACATTTTGGACAAAAGTATCAAAATACCAGATTTAAAAAAGGTTTGGATAGAAATTAGACTGTTTACCACCATGTACTTGCTAATGTGCCATTTGAAAAAAAAGGACATTCTTTGTTTTTTTTAGCCGTTTATGAACTGATGGAAAAGACGTTTTTCTAATCTAACATGAGTGATGAATGTTTTCATGGCAATAACCTTTATTCCTGGAATAACAGAACTCTGACTGCATCAGTGCACAGAATATTTACCTCTGTGACACCGAAACATTTAACAGGACCAGACCAGCAAAACATTTCGTTTTAATGTTGAATCTCGACTCGTTTGACTTCCTGTCATTTTTGCTGATAAAAATGGGATTTTCCACAACCTGTTGCTACTTTGTCTTAGTTTGCAGAGATTAGAGATGAAGGATAATCTGAATGTTGGAAATGTTAAAACATGATTTTCCGTGGGGCGTTCACTGACAACACGACGTGGGATCACATTCCTGGCTGCAGACAACCTGTGGAGGATTCCTGCACTGGTCTGAGCACGCTCAGTGCAGTCAGACCAGATTCCTGCAATACTGTGGAGACGTGAGCAGGGTTCACTCAGCCGGGCCTCTCACTGGAGGGGAACGGGAACCCGGCGAGGCCAACGGCTACCGCAGACCTGATCCACAGGAAAAGTAAAACGATGTAATCTGGATCAAGGTCTGATCCATCAGGTAAAGAAGACTGGCTTGCTGGCAGCACGGGGGGGGTTGCTTTGGTGCTGCTGGAGATCTGGATTGCTATCTGGAGCCTTGGGGGGGGGTCACCAGGCAAACTGGGGCATGTATGGCAGAAAGCCTCATCGCTTAGATTCTCAGGTTTTTGAAAACTTTGCCAAAATGTTTAAGAACTCAAACTATAATGTTTCAAACCCAAATGTTTTTCAGGAAAACCTCAGGTGTTAGTGTGGCGACCTCCTCAGGGCAGCTGATGCTGCTTCAGGAAAACGTCTCCTGATAGCCTCCATACTTGAACCCTGTCAATCATTTCCTGCTGGGATGTAGACTCTTGTGTGAGGCCGAAGCGGGACGAGCTCCTCAGAAGTGAGAAGGAAACCAACAGATCAATCAGTCACATGCAGACACAGAAAGAGGCTGTGTTAGTATGAAGCCAGAGGACTGAGGGAAGATCTCGCCGGGTTTGCATTTCCACCCGCTTGGTGTTGGTGGGGTCAAACATGGGGGAGAAAATGACCTGGAGGGCGTCAGCACAGACACCTGAACTGCAGAGTGAGCGTGAAAGGTAACATGATTCTGGACTGTAAAGGTAATTGTTACCATGACTCAGCCATAATCGAGTCACGTTATAATCAATCATCCACTGACAGGCCAGTGTCTGTGAAAGGGGAGGGGCCTGAACAAAAGTAGTGGATGAAAAGAGTTCAGAGTGATTGAACGGACAGAAAAACACGCCACACCTAACATTAATGCACAGCTGCTGGAGGGGAGACACAGACTGTAGAGTTTAGTTCACGTGAATCCAGCCCCCTGTTTGTCAAAGTAAATTAAACAACAAACAGAAACCAGGCCGCTAATATGTTTGAGTAAAGTCTGACTTTTTTGCATCAGAGATTTGCTCCTTTTTGTCACCTGCCTCCAGTGGTCATTGGAGGAACTGCAGCCTGTGATACTTGAGTCAAAAACAGTAAGGAGAGGCGGAGCTTAGTCTCAACAACTGAGTTTTTGTCCCAATTACAGGTTGGATTTGTTTATGTCAAAGACTAAAGAATAATCTGGTTTTAACCCCACTAAGTCCTCTGAATGTTTCTGGGGAGAAGAAGTGAACGCTCCACCTGGACTCCTGATCCGGATCCATCTGTGAACTGCTTTACGGCTGCAGCTTTACGGCTGCCGTCAAAGCAGCCAGAACAGATTTACTGCAAGTTCTGTCCAATCAGAGCTATTTGTTCAAACATGTTCAAATATTACATAAAATTATTTTTAAAAAACTTTTACCTTAACATGAAGTAAATGCACATTTTATCTCAACATCAAACAGGAATTGAACCGTTTCTCACTAAAACATGTAATGTCTTCTGCCACAGAATGAAAACTTCAGCTTTTAGCAAAGACCACAGAGGATGTGGAGGTTCTGTTGTGAAGCGGGTCAGTCGGTGCTGATCCATTAGGAGACTGTCTGTATTCAGTCATTGTGCAGGCTCCCGTTCGTGTTTACTCCACAGATATCTTTTATGTCGTGTTTCTTTTTATCATAATACTTGTGTGTTGTGCATTTATTTCCATTTTTCTGTGCGCTATGAGACGCTGCATGTGAGCGACTTCCTGCTGTCCAACACGTTCAGGCTCACAACCAGCTTTGACATGTGAACCCCAGAAGATCTGGAGGATGTTAAATATCATTGAGAACTTTGAATCATTTTCAAGAAGTGTACTTTTACTTCAGAACCTCGTATCCAACAGTCTCTGTAGTGATGTTTGTGGTTGAACAGAGTACTTACTCTAAAGCAGCCGCTTTTGCTGCATAAGAATCAGATTGAATCAGATCAGAAAAACAAACATGGCAGCGGGTTCACTCGGGTCAGCGCCAGGAGTCGACTCCAGCCTGCAAACAGCTGAGCGGAGTTCAAATGAAGAACCCCCCCACCACCACTTAGACTGGTGATGTGGAACCGGGTGGAACCGAGACAAAGTCCAGTAAACTTTACTGCACTGCTGGATCATTCTGTCTGGAGGGAAATGGAGCCATTGGTTCTGCCCATTGACATAGAACAATGGACGAGTCGAGGTGTGACGGCATCCATAGAAAATGCCTTACCTCCAGCTCTCGTGAAATTATGCCAAATCTGTCACCACCACGTCCTGATACGTGCGCCGTCGTTTCGAATCCAGTCAACAGCGGTTGGTCCCAGTCGGTCTGAGTCACGTTTTTAGGGGAACTGCAGTCACCAATCATGAGAGAGCTTGTTGGGGCGTCCACACCCCCCCAGTGAAAGCAGCTGTCAATCAAACCTTGGAGGTGGGGCCAGCGGGCACCACATGCTTTTACTGAGGCTTCTGATTGGTCAGTTTATAAAGGAATAACTTGTGATGAAGAAAAAAATATCATGAAAAAAATGAGGATTAGAAAGAAGATGTTAAGAAGAAGGTTTCAGAGATAGAATGATTATTCTGTCCAATAAAACGGCAGAGTTAGAACTGTTTGTTTCTCAGTAGAAGTCGATGGGATTTTGACCTCACAGCAGGTACTTCCTGTTTGGAACATGAGAGGGGAGGGGTTGGGCTGTCCAGTGTTCATACAGACAGTTTAGTCTGTTTGGTTTCGTTTAGCCACCAGCTATTGTCTATATTTTATGACTGACTTTATGTTTTTGTGTGAAGCTCATAGAGACAACTTGAATCAGTGGTACTTCCGCTGGACTGCATGTGTGTGGGGGGGACTCCCTCCGTCCTCACCGGGATGGACCTGTGGTTCCTCCTGGAGCACAGCAAATGGACAGGTGATCAGCTGAGGTGTTGCAGGATGTTCTCGACGCCTCCTGTTCTTCTACCTGCTAAAGATCGCTGTTCTTCATAGTGTCAGAGAAAGCAGAACCATCTGGACTAACGTGGCTCCATCCACTGGTTTCAAACCACAGGAACTGCTTATGGAGGTTAATGTGGTTTAAATGGTTCTAAGTAGAAAAAATGACATCAGAGCATCCTTGAAAACATCACCAGAATCTGTTTAACAGATCCAAGGTCAGACGTTGCTGCGCGGATGAAGTGTGACTGAAATATTGATCATAATTATTAAGAAGTTCTGGGATTTTTCACTTGTAGCTCAGCCTAAGAGAAGAAGACTTTTTTATCTCTAAAACCCACAGAAGACTCAGTGAAATGTCTTAAACTTTGCTAACATGAAAACCAACAAAACATCCAACAACACTTCTGCCTTTGCTCATTATGACAACGTGGAAGTTCAACAAGTGGAAACTTCCTTCCATCTATTGTGGCGTCCGTCGCTGCTCTGTGAACACATACATGTAAAAAAACAGGCGCGTGTGAGCTTCAGCTTCGTGTTTGTGACATTGCAGTTTGCTAACAAACATGAACCAGGTTTGTCGTTGGTCTGATGTCCTTCAGCAGTTCTTTCTGAAGATCAAAAAGCCTGTTCATCGTAGGTCCTCCCACATGCCGTCATTACGGAGGCATCTCAAGGTCTGAAGGATCTTCCTCTGGTCGCCCCCCCCACACACACACACAGACACAGACATGGAAATAAACTGTCAATAAAACCAGTTTATAATATTTCAAAGCTCTGAGACTAGGAAGGAAAACCCAAACACTGGAACTCATGACAGTTTGGTTGCTTTTAGAGGATTTTTTCCTTTTGTCAGAAGATTGTTCATTGAAGTTAAGGCAGATTTTTAATCTAATCCAGAGATGGATTAGAAAGAAGATTTGCTCACAAAAGGTTCTGAAAAGGTTTTTTGTAGTTTGACAGATCACAGAAATCTCATGTTTTAGCGAAGCTACAGTTGGGCTAAAACCCCTGCAGTCCTTGAGGTTCTGAGCCTGTTTTGTGGTTTCTTGATGAAAGATCTGTTTAGTGTTGGAATGGTAGCTACATATTTGTCGTCTTTTCTGTTGTTCAGCTTCTTTTTTTCCCTAAGATGTGAAATTTTTAAAGACTTTAGCAGGTAAATCAGGCCTATAATTGAGATTTCACAAACACGCTGGATCTGTCAATCACAACAGAAACCTG
Source organism: Oryzias celebensis (assembly GCA_014656515.1). Lineage (NCBI taxonomy): Eukaryota > Metazoa > Chordata > Actinopteri > Beloniformes > Adrianichthyidae > Oryzias > Oryzias celebensis. The sequence goes on along the minus strand of BNCR01000007.1, from coordinate 864,006 downwards.
GTGGTTCGTGTCAACACTGAAACTGATGTGACTCAGTTGTTTGTTTGTTTATGACAGCATTTATTAATATCTTTAGTCCCTATAGAACAGGCTGGAGTGTCCATGAAGGCAAGTTAAATGAAAGAAATGGTAACAGATGGCAGAGAGCAGCAGATGCAGCGACAACAAAGAAAAACACAACAGTAAATTCATAAACATAGAAGCAACAATGAAGGTTTCAACCAGAAGAGTCACCAGCAGTTTTTCATTGAGTCAGTTTGAGTTTTGGCCAAAGCTTTGCTGAAACTGAAACAGTGATGATCCTGTGGGTCTTTTCCAAGCTCTGTTGCTTCATTAGTGAGTCATTTTTCTATGTCAAAATATGCTGGTATTACCCTGTGTGTCTTCATAGCTGGGGAGGGCACAGCGCCCAATGACTCTAATCCTGGAGTTAGCTGTGTTCACGGGATGTTCACGTGACCTAAAGTTCATGCGTGCGCTGCAGAAAACGGTCACAGTGATGCTGCCGTGAAACGATGCGACTCACAAAATTAAGACAGAAACTCTACAGGTTGCTGCGACAGCTCGCTTTATCTTCTATGCTTCAGAGGTTTTGACTGGGATTTGTCACCTGCCACAGAGAGGGGACAGGCCTTGGGAACACCTCATCACCCCGCCCAGTTGCCACCGCCGCCATGCCTTAACTGGTGTAATTCTATAAGGAAAGAGTCAATAGGAGGAAAAGGAGAGGCCCAACTGAGACTGGCTTTTCTTTACAGCGTAACTTAACTCCATGTCTTCCAGTACAGCACCTTGACAGGAACAATCCCTTTAAATAATGGGTTGCATCGGGAGGCCTTCGCTGCAGGCGGGATCCCTGTAATTGCTACACACTTCCTGGTGACAGGCGGTTGGGATGACATGGGAATGGGAGAGTCTCTGAAGACACACACAACTCATTGTGCAAACGTCCTCAGACAAAAACTCACACACACCCTCTAATGTACCAATATATTTACTGATCAATTTCTGATTTGTTTCTCCAAAGAAGCAAATGAAGCCTTTTGGAAATTCAGGTTTTACTTTTTCCCTCCATTTTTTTGTCAAAATTCTTGGCGTTTGTTTGTTTCAAATTGTGTTTAAAGTTGTCCTGAGAAGAGAATAAAGCAGTTAGTGTTTTCCATGAAAGATTATAAAGATACAGGAGGCTGCAGAAACTGAAGCTTCAAATTGTTTTGAAGAAACAGATCATTTCTACAGCTTTGGAGAACAAGTATATGTTCTGTTCAGGGTCACATGGTTCCTGCTGTCTTAAAAACAAGGAAATGTGTCATCCATAAAAAGGAACTTATATTTACATTCGGGTATGTGCCTTCTGTCCTGCCACAAACAAATGCAGCCTCTTAGCAGATGGTGAAGCACGAGGCAGCTGGGGCTGTAAAACAAGCCTGTTCTCTTTGTCCACCTACGCAGCTCTTTGCTCTGAGCGTCTATCAGATGGCTGCTTTTCAAGGTGTGGCTGACGGAGGCAGAGTTCTGCTCAGAAGAACGTTTGACTAAACCCAGTTTCTTCTGTTTCTAATTTCTAAGTAAATCCAAATTACTTTGCTGTGGAATTCTCTGCTAACACTTAAGTTTGTTCTTTGTCTTTAAGTTTGTTTCATTTATTGGGTTCTGGATTTTTTCTCTTGGTGGTGGTGGTGGGGGGTGTCTGTGAGGGTACAGTGAGGCTTCAGTAAGGCTTCAGTGAGGCCTCAATGAGGCTTCAGTGAGGCTTCAATAAGGCTTCAGTGGGACTTCAGTGTGGCTTCAATAAGGCTTCAGTAAGGCTTCAGTGAGGGTTCTGTGGGGGTTCTGTGAGGGTACAGTGAGGCTTCAGTAAGGCTTCAGTGAGGCCTCAATAAGGCTTCAGTGAGGCCTCAATGAGGCTTCAGTGAGACTTCAGTGTGGCTTCAATAAGGCTTCAGTGAGGCCTCAGAAAGGCTTCAGTGAGGCTTCAGTGAGGCTTCAATAAGGCTTCAGTGAGACTTCAGTGTGGCTTCAATGAGGCTTCAGTGAGGCCTCAGTAAGGCTTCAGTGAGGCTTCAATAAGGCTTCAGTGAGACTTCAGTGTGGCTTCAATAAGGCTTCAGTAAGGCTTCAGTGAGGGTTCTGTGGGGGTTCTGTGAGGGTACAGTGAGACTTCAGTGTGGCTTCAATAAGGCCTCAGTAAGGCTTCAATGAGGCTTCAGTAAGGCTTCAATGAGGCTTCAGTGAGACTTCAGTGTGGCTTCAATAAGGCTTCAGTGAGGCTTCAGTGAGGGTTCTGTGGGGGTTCTGTGAGGGTACAGTGAGACTTCAGTGTGGCTTTAATAAGGCTTCAGTGAGGCTTCAGTGAGGGTTCTGTGGGGGTTCTGTGAGGGTACAGTGAGACTTCAGTGTGGCTTCAATAAGGCCTCAGTAAGGCTTTAATGAGGCTTCAGTAAGGCTTCAGTAAGGCCTCAGTAAGGCTTCAATGAGGCTTCAGTAAGGCTTCAATGAGGCTTCAGTGAGACTTCCATGTGGCTTCAATAAGGCTTCAGTGAGGCTTCAGTGAGGGTTCTGTGAGGGTTCTGTGGGGGTTCTGTGAGGGTACAGTGAGACTTCAAGTGTGGCTTCAATAAGGCTTCAATGAGGCTTCAGTAAGGCTTCAATGAGGCTTCAGTAAGGCTTCAATGAGGCTTCAGTGAGACTTCAGTGTGGCTTCAATAAGGCTTCAGTGAGGCTTCAGTGAGGCTTCAGTGAGGGTTCTGTGGGGGTTCTGTGAGGGTACAGTGAGACTTCAGTGTGGCTTCAATAAGGCTTCAGTGAGGCCTCAGTAAGGCTTTAATGAGGCTTCAGTGAGGGTTCTTTTGGGGTTCTGTGAGGGTTCTGTGGGGGTTCTGTGGGGGTTCTGTGGTGGCTCAGTGAGGCTTCAGTGAAGATCCAGAGAGTGTTCTTTGGTGGTTCAGTGAGGCTTCAGAGAGGGTTCTTTGGTGGTTCTGTAAGGGTTCTGTGGGAGTTGCTTTGGGGTTCTGTAGGCGTTCAGTGAAGGTTTATGTGTGGGTTCTGTGAGTATAAAGTGAGACTTCAGTGTGGCTTCAATAAGGCTTCAGTGAGGCCTCAGTAAGGCTTCAATTAGGTTTCTGTGAGGGTTCAGTGAGCGTTCTGTGAGGGTTCTCTAAAGGCCTCTCTAACGGTCTGGTGCTTACGGTTACCTGGTTCCTGTCTGATTATACGGTGCCTGGGGGTGCCGGCTCTCACAGACTCCCGTCTCTGTCAATTATCAGGCTGCTTGGAGGAAGAGGAGATTATGCATAATTGCAGCCTGTTGCTTCAGCAGGGTGTTTCCCTCAGAGTGGAACCACTAAGACAGAAGGTGATTAGTGGGTTTACTATGCTGTCTTGCTCAACGGCAAACCTGCTGCTGGATCTGGGACTATGAGGTCTGCATTCTAAAAGATCAGATCCGGAAATGTTGTGGAGTTCATTCTTGCTGTTTTTAAGTGAGGCTTCACTGGTCGTGTCGACAGATCAAACCGTCTTCTTGGTCACCGGATGCATCCAGGATGACATCCTTCTGAGACTCTCGTGTTACTCCATGGTTTGCTGCTGTTCAATATTGAATGAAGCTGAGCTCGACTGAGGTGTTAATGAGGAAAACATCAATCTGAGATGCTGGTTTGTTATTGTTCTGCTGCTCGGGGTCGTCTTTCTGCAGAGATGTGTTGCTGAAAGGCTTTGCTCTCTTCATGGTGGCGGCCTCGGTGTTTTGCAGAGCAGTTGGTCGATGAAGATCAGTCAGAGAAGCTTTTCTGGAGTCTGACTGTCTGCATGCTGTGACTCTTCAGCTCAAAGTGCTTCCCTTCACAGCAGTTCAGTTTATGCAGGATAAAGTCCAACGTTTTGACCACATTCTGTTCATTTTTCCGTTTAACAGAGATAAGTGTCAGTTTTCTGACTGAAGGCTCATGGGATGCATAAGATAAAAGAAAAGAAAGATCGAGCAAAAACTGCTTTGGTTTGTTTACTAGAATGGACTTTTCAAACCTGTAAATATGAGAAATCCTTTATTTGTCCGTCGTCTGGGTGTCCTGCAGAGTGTGTGTGTGGGGGCAGCATGTGAGCATTGATGGTCCAGTCCATTGCTGAGGTGACACCCCAGTACGTTCTTGATGTCCCTTCCCCACCCCACCCCCACCAATGAGGGGGCAGACGATGTCTGTGAGAGTCCACCAACAATCTCTTTGGGTCTCCTGCTGTTGATGAGGAGGCGGTTCTGCTGACACCGGTCCACAAAGTGCTGTGTTTGGAACTCAGCATCATCTTCCTCAGTAGAACTCACATCCGTCCTGCAGGACAGCCCTGTGTGGTCCATGAAGTCCACATAGAGAGGACAGAGATGGGGGGGCAGGACTCTGGCTGTGTAGGAATGAAAGTGCTGAAAAACTAGGATTCTTCCAGCCAGGCTTCTCCAGGTGAGCTAGAGATCACTGAATTCTGACACCAGAACCTTATGACCCTTCCAGAAAAGCAGCATCTGCAGTCTGTGGTTGTGACGTCCTTCCTCAGGGTAATAAAACCAACATGAATGTCATTCTTGAGTCTTGAATTCCACCATTATTGCGATTGGACTCAGAGTCTCTGCATATCAGCCATCTTTGTCTGCCCCCCCACATTCATCCTCCATGTCCACACACACAGGATTCCATTAAAGGAAAAGTGGGCGGAGTCACTATCACAGCCAAGAAGCAGGAGAGGCAACAAGAAAGCCTACAGCCATAGGGAGGCGGAGCCAGAGCAACTTCTGTCACCTGATGGCTGCGGAAACAGGAAGTGACAGGAAGAGGTGGACTCCGGGGGGAGGAGATGTCTGTGTGTGTGTGGGGGGGCACCTCCTTGGAAACTGAAACAGACAACGTGGAGTCAGACGGTTTGGTTCAGCTTTGTGCTGTTGCTACTTTAACCTTCAGAGTCCAAAAGCTTTGTTCATGTGACAGGATATTTCACTGAAGACATTTCCTGCTGAGTTTGATAAACATGATTTATTATTACAATAGTAAACTATTGTTCCAGCCTTTGTACTCTGAAGCACAGGCTAATGTGAGAACAAATGAATGTTGTATATTTATCACAGACGTGTTTTCTTCCAGTGAAACCAGAATTGAACAGAATTTCTTCTGGTTTAAGGTGTTAAACTGAACATCTTGATGTTTCTTTTCAGGCTGACGGTTGGAGTTTGGGTCACCACCCAGCTGCACCTCCTCAGCCTCCTGCAGGAAAAGGAGCTGGAGACTTTACCTTTCCCACAGGTTAAACCCCAGAGGAGTTTTTCAAGCCTGGCTAGAGTTTCTCAAATGAATAACCAAAAGCACATGACGCGAGTTTGAGTCTGTAAGAGACAAAGAAATAAAAATCACATTTTTATAGGTCAATGTTTGAAACATCCAAGTCAAATTTATATATTTGCAATGCGGGCACTCTTTTTTTAGAATTCTGCTGTTTTCAAGGTGAGAAACAGAAATAGATGACAAATGCATAGCCGTGCACACTTCTGCCACATGCAGTCAACAAGGCCGTCACAGAAGCAAGAAAAGGTTTTTCTGGCTCAAAAAGTTCTTCTCTCTGTTCAGACTGGATATGAGCTACAAGCATTTTCTCTCTAAACAACACTATGAAAAGGATCTGGAATGTTTAGAAAAATTTATTTTTTTAGATATCAGAAATAATCAAAAAATTTTTGAAGGTAAAAAAAAACAGAACAGTTTGTTTAATCAACGACTAATGTGGAAAAAATATAACTTACGAGAAACAAAATCTAGAACACAAATAAATAACGAATATAATTATTTATGATTCTCCATGCATGACTGATGGATAAACCAGCTAACCCCCCCCCCAACCCCATACCCCCACACACACACATAGAAATTCACATGATGTGCACTGACATGACTGTAAAACAAGAACAACCAGCTCCACTTCATCAGACTTTTATTTTGAAAAGAGCCCCTCTAAACGACTTGATCAGGCGTCCGACGATGAAAATGAGAAGATTGTTTTTGGTAACAACTGTTGCCCTGGTGAGTGTTCAGTCAACAAACTGAGAAGGTTGGAAAATAAATGCACCTCAGCTCCCATTAGACATGATAAAATCACACAGGGAGCATGCTGTTGCCATGGAGACGAGTTGACAGGGTCTCTATGGAAAGAGACACAAAAACGAAGAAACTTTGAGCTGTAGCGACAAAGAAACGTGGATTAAATTTAGTAAACTTTTTGAAAGAGACTTTTGTGAATGATTTCTGAATTTCCAGATTTTATGCAGAAACGAGCATCATGATTTGTGATGGCGGCTCAACAAACACAGCTATCACTGAGTAAACAGGAGGAAGACAGACGGCTGCAGTAAATCTCTGGATGGAATATGCCTGTTTGTCTTTCTGATATTCTCTGAACTGTGCTGACACAGAGCTGCTTTGGAAAGTGCTGTTTTGTCTAAAAGGAAATGCATTCATGGTAGTTGATAAAACTGAGGCTACAACAGCTCACATTATTTCAGGGGAAATAGCAGCAGCAAAAATCTAAAAACATTTACATCACAGCTTCTACCGCTTCCAAAAGAAAAAAAGACATCATTTCCTAAAACAGAACAGCCACCAAAAGTGAAGCATGGATCTGTGGCCACGCAGGTCTGGACCAGGTCAGAGGGACCGTTCTTCTCATTAGTAGGAGGACGGGACTGTCCTCACACAAACAGGAAGCTGCATCACCGTCTGTCCGACGGCAGGTCGGCGCCCAAACAGAAGGAGAAGACTTTGTCTGAGCAGCTCGCAGACGGACAGACTTCTAGCAGTTCACACGTCTTCTGAGAAAACTAATCATCTGAGAAGAACAAGAGCAGTGAATGCAAACATTAAAATGTGTGCAGGACAAAACCCGCATGTGAATGTGCAAACCATGAATAAATGAATGAACCAGTATCCCTCTCTTCAGAAGGCCTGCAGCCTCTGGACAGACAGTGAAGATAGACTGCTGTGACGTCCATCTGTGGGCTTTGTGATCATCAGCATCCATGTTTCTGCTCCTCACCGGAAAATATGGCCCAGCCGTTATGGATGTGAAAGAGGAAGCAGGTCACTGAGGTGAGTTAGACCCACCACCCAGAGAAAGCTGTGTTCACAAACCCCCCAACACTGAGTCTGCACCCACACCTCCAGAACCAGGTTCAAAAAAACACAATCACAACACTAACAACTAGTTACCCTGATGACTATGAAGACAAACGGGAACCTCTGAGATGAGAGGAAGCAAAGGAGGAGAAGGAGAATGAAAGACATGACGTGAACACGGATGGAACACAGAATAAACTCCCAGCAGATGGTTCAGGTTTTTGGTCAAACTAGCCTCCAGAAGAAGAGATGATGAAATAAAGAATAAAAGAACAGATTTACAACTAAAACATGAATAAACCCAGACTGGAAAACGTCTGAACAACCAGCCAGACATCCCAGCAACATTCCCCTTCACCTCCATCAAACCTCCAGCCCAATAAAGGAACCAGGTTAGCAAAGCCACAGAGCTAGCATGCCGCCATCCTTCCTGTTTTTCAGAAGTGATCCTGTTTCCATGCTGTTTCTCAGGATTCTGTGATGAATGAGAAGGGTTTCCCTAAAGATGGAGGTCAGAATTCCTGTCAGAAACAGTGAGATTTTTACTGTTTCAGAGCTTCTTGTTCATTTCCAAGCATTACAGGCACCTGTTACCTATTTCAGGAAATTGAGACCCTCACATTTAAGCTGAACAAATGTATAAACTTCCAGAATTTGGCAGGAAAAGTGGGCGTGGACAGGAAGTGTGTGGGTTTGTGTCCTCTCATGCTTTGGTTGGTGAATGCTTGATCTGTCTTTCAGACATGTCACCAGGGTTTTCATTATGGTAGAAATCAGTTCCTTCCAGGTCAAAAGGTCAGCTCTGCTCTAGTTTTTCATGTCTTCACTGATGGAAGCGGCTAATGAGAGGCATTCAGGTAAAACAAAGGTTAAGGAAAGTTGTGTGCAGATGGTCCAGATCTGCACTGTTGAGCCGAGTCTCTGTGACCTGAAGCTTCATGACTCTAAAGCTTAAACTACATTAAAAACTAACATTAACAAACATTTGATCAAATAAAAAACCAACCAAACGTCACTTTTTTCCCAACAACTTATTGAAACCAAACCCAGCTAGTGAACCAGGTGGAGGTTCTATGCTCAGGTGTGACCTCACCTGTCTCCGCCCCACACAGCAGCCTCCCCAGAGCTCACCATAGCCAGCAGCGGCGTTTGTGGATGTCCTGCTTTAGGCTCCTCGCTGGCTTTCACACAAACTTTCTGTGAGTTCTTCATCCTCTGCTTCTGCTCTGGATTGGCTGGTTTGTCTTCAGCCTTTCCCACAGCGCTGCTCCACAGTCCGACCACAGCATTCTGACTTAAGGTTTGTGTGGGGAACATTCAGAAAGCTACATGCTGGCCTCCTGGACCTGTCAGTTTCTGCTCTGGTTCCCACAGGCTGGTGTGCTGGACGTCTGTTTTTAACAAACGACACATGAACCACATGCTGCAGTTGAACCTGCTTGAAAGGAGGCAGGCTTTTTACTGAGCTCAGACAGGTTTATTGATGATCCATTTTTGTTAGATCCCACAGACCTTAAATCTGCTGTTAAGGTGTTTTCTAACATCTCAAACTAGTTGACTTTTTTCCAGTTAAGTTACGTGTCGCCGTAGAGACCAGCCTGTCTGTCCTGTGTGTTAGTGCGCTCCCTGCTGTTCATCTGCAGCACCTCCTCTGAAGGAGGTGACTGTGCTCTGCGGGGAGGAGCTTCAGCGCCTGCATCAACCACAGATTTCAGGTGGCCAAGCGGCTGCTCGGGGACCGGCTGCTCCTCTCTGGGACCAATTACTGTAAAGGGGCGGCGGCGGGCACTCTGCTCATTAAGGCTGCGGTTACCTTCATAGCAGATGATTACTTTCTGATGATGTCACCTGAAATCAAACATCTGACACATTTTTACTCCACAGACAAATAAATATTAAAATATATCCAGGTAGTTTGAGTGGCCAAACTTAACCGCAGTGTGCTCTCTGACCTTCACCTGACCTTGCTCCACAGCAGTGGTTGTGAAATATACTTAAACAGTGCTTTGCTTTCATCAAAGGCCCAAAATACTTTGCAATCACTGTCACCCATAAACACACACAAGCACACACTGATGGCGGCTCCGCTGGCAACAACCTATAGCCAGCAAGAGCAATGTGGGGGTTCAGTGTTTTGCTCAAGGACACTTGGGTGGGCAAGGCGGGAACCAAACTTTTATTCTTCCGATCAGTGTTCGACCGTTCTACCTCTGCACCACAGCAGCCCCAAATGTGCAAGAAGAACTTTAGATTAAACATCAAAACTCCACAGAGAAGGGACCCCGCTGGGATTTGAACCAGCACTTTCTCACTAGACAAGAGTGCTAACCACTACACCACTGTGCCAATAATGTAATTCATCCTTTAAATCCTACAGAAATGCATGACTACAATAAAATGTATTAAAATGTAAACTAATGACTGAATTGTTCAAGATATAAAGTTATCGTTGCATTTATTGAACATCATCCAAATCTGCATAAATGTTCCAAACCCCCTCCTGGCGCCCTGTGCTGACAGTTCAGGGGAACCTCGGCTTCACCCAACAGCTCTGGGTTTTCTGAGGAATGCAGCTCTCTGTGCGTTCTTGTGTTGAAGGTAACCTCCACCTCAGCATTAAATGCAATCATACTTTTCTCTGACATTCAGAGCTTTAAGTAGAAAGTTGAAAAGGTGTTTTTGGTTTAATCTTGGTTTGTTTTTGATGGTGCTTCAGTTAAAAGAGTTCTCCTGGCTTTTGTTCCTCTCCACATTCAGGAGATCTTCTCTCTGACGTTGATTCCTGCTTGGCAGAACCTCTTCCCATAGAGGGAACCGCAGCTCCTCGGCTCATGATGAGGAAAGACTGCAGCTGACACGGAGACTCGCCATCATCATCATCATCATCGCTTCTCATGGAGAAGAGGAACCAGCAGTGATGCATGGAAACTGCTGGGACTCAAAGAGACTTCTACTCTCAGGAAAACAACCAGATGAAAATGGGAAACTGTTGTCCACAACACATCTGTTTTTATGGGATTCTTTCCAGCCTTTTTCCCACATCATTAATAAATAAGAAATGGTTTCCTTTGTACCAAAATGAGGTTGTGACCTTAAGTGTGAAACTCCTCCCACTGTTTGTTAGCAGCAAGCCCAACAGAAGGTTGTTGTCTTCAGGAGTTGCAGCAGTCCTGCAGCTCTTTGTGTCATCAGACCTGGAGCTCCAGGTTCAGTTTCCAAACCGGTGTCTTTCCCAACAGGAGGCTTTCTTCATCCACAAGCTTCTCTGAACAGAGGCTGCAGGAACCAGGGAGCTTGTTGGTATGGAGAAGAGTCTTAATCTTTGCATCATATGGTCGGTGTTTTTTCTTTCTGAGGCGGGCAGAGGTGTGAGTTGGCTCCCTGGAAGAAACCAGCAGACCGAGGAAACTGATCAGCAGACAGCTGACCGACAGGAAAGAAGGACGCTGCCGCCCCGACGCCCAACCACAGCTCAACCCTTTTATCTTCAGCCTCTTCAAGAACCTTTTTTACTTTCTGGGTTCTACATTTTTACTTAAAGGAGGAACTACAGCTTGGGCATCCTGCTGCCTCCTCCTCCTCTTCCTCAGTATCCTCTTTTAAACCCAACCAACCCCCATTTTCAGGTTATCCTTTGGTTTTAATGTGGACTTGGATGATTGGCTCAGCAGATGGTGCTCTGTGTGGAGCAGAGGCTGAGACCCGGCTCAGACAGGACACTTCTCTCTGGTCATGGGATGCTGCAGTGTGACCCAGAGGCACACAGGAGTGGATGACGTGGGTCCTGATGAGATAGAGCTGCTGGAACTCCCAGGAGATAGTTTGGGGTAAGAAAAAAAGCATCATATTTATGTCCAAAAGACAGAAAAAAGAGGAAGGCTCTCCTGCCTAAACAGAAAAATGGAGATGAGAGGAAGTGGAACCAAATGAGACTGATTCCTCTAAAAGTTGCTCTTCTGTAACCCTTGTTTTCAGCTGCTCAAATGGGCTCTTGTTGTTTTAAAGAAGGAAGTTGTGGCGTTGTGTTTGGGAGAAGGGCAGCGGCATGGTTCTCACTGGCGTTTTGTGTGTCATGTCTGGAGGGGGAAACATGAAGCCGGACAGGATCCTTCATAGGTTCAGCCATCTCGCTGTGTTCATCAGTGACAGGAAGGAGCAGCACGTGCACAACAACATGCATGAAGATCCTGACCAGCAGCAGAACTTCAGTGTGTTCACGCTGAACCTGGGCGGTTGGTGAGGCTGCACTGATGTGATTAGCAGATTAATATGAGACAATGGCTGCGGCGTGGCGCGCTGGCACATAGAGGCAGGGCAGGACAAAGCTCTGGGGGATTAGCAGAAGGTTCATCACAAACTGCTGCTTCCTTCCACTCGTGGTCTGAAGCTGCTGCTCAGAGATATGTCTATGCAGCAGTGATTGGCAGATTAGAGCTGTTCAGAGAGATGTATGCTGGGAAACTAAAGCTAAATCTACAGCTTTGCTTTCACACCACAGCCGTCATGTGTCAGAGTATGAGAAAAGAGTGCACGTGCACGTGCACAGCTCTGATGAGAAGTGAACTTTAGTTGATGACTGAACTTCTGGCACATCAGCAATTCAAAGACACAAACCAGGATTACTGCTGACTTTAACCTTCATGAAAGACATCCATCTGTTGTCATTATTCGCCGTAGCCCATTGCTGCACTCCTGGGCCAGGGCGGGGTCTAGAGCAGGACACGCCCACCAAAGAGAGCCTTCAGACACATGAAACAGCTCGTGTTGCTGAACCTTCACGCAGTGATGCTGACCTTCATGCTCTCATGTGTGGGAAGATCTGGATTCTTCAGTGTCTCAGATTGGACTGAAGACCAGGAGATGGTGACGGAGTCCTCGTTCAGAGGGCAGAGGCAGCTGCAGTGACCACGAGCTTGAGGCTGTGACCTCAGACAGTGAAACACAGGAAACTGAGCTGAAACTGTTTCTGAGAAAATGATCCAGAAAAGGCAGCAAAACGCATGTGGGTCTGTCTGCATCTGATCTTTTTAATCAGATTATGTCTGGGATTGGGGGGGCAGCAGACATGGTGTTCTTTTTGAGTTTTAAAGCTTGTTTGATGAGTTCTGTATCTCCTGACGTTGTGAGTTCAGCAGGCCTCTAACAGCAGCAGACCACGACGCTGCTGCCGAACCTGCTGCAGAACCTGCTGCCGGCCTGAGAGAAGAACTAAAAACTCACAAACGTGACTTTTGCAGAGTTTGGAGTCCAGGAGAGGCCAGACTTCAGCTGTCACTGAGGAACGGCAGAGATGAGCAGCAGCTGCAGCCGCCGGCTCCGAGGCCGTCGGGGCGTCTCCTGGAACCAGAGGTCATTAAAGCTGTTGCTGTTTTGCTCATGACAAAGTCAGAACCAACGCTCAGGTTGGGAACTTCCACTGCCTGAATGCGGTTGAGTTGTTGGGACCACTTCATGAGAGCATGCTACTCTGCAGGAACGCAGTGGAGGGAGTTTGGATTCTCTTTTATGATTCAAAGTTTACAGAAGCAGAGCTAACACTCCCACTACTGTCTGACAGAAATCCTCCACGTTCCTTTCTCGGCTGAATCAGTCACATTTCTTCCTCAGAGACGGACTCAGTTCACATCTTTGGATGTTTTGGAGCCTCAGACGTGTGCCGGTGCTTCGATCTGCCAGCAGGTGGTGCTGTGGGGCAGGAGCAGAGAGGAGCTGCACCACAGGATCTGCTCCCAGCAGCCCATCAGGGGCTGGGAGGGTCAGGCTGCATCCCTTTATGGAGAGATCCTTCATTCCTCCCTGGTGTCTCTGTGGGACCGACACAGCCGGGTGAGATGAGAGGACTTCTGCAGCTCATCTTCATGTCTCATCGTCTGCAGAAACCCATGTGAACATTTCAAACATGAAAATGTCTGAATGACTGATGAGGCAGAAATTCTGTTTATCCCATCAGGAGACCAGCGAACTCTTCCTGGTTCTGTTCTCCTTCCATCTGCTGATTCTGTCCCTGGACCACTCCAGACAGGACTTCACCTATCAGGTGCTTTTTCTAGATCTTATTCAGAAACTCCTCCAGCAGAAAGTAGAAGGTTTGAATGTCTGAGCAACTGACCCCCTGAGCATGTAAATGCAGTGAAAACCAGCCTGTTCGGGATGTACATGTGAGTCTGAAGAACATTTTAGAATCAGACTCTAATATCTTGTTGGTTCAGCTTTTATGAGCAGTTGCAGGTCAGGAGCTGCAGACAGGCTGGCATGAGCAGCAGCAATGGGTTGTGGGTAAAAACTGAAGTTTGGTTAAAGGTCCATCAGCTGTGACACAACTGGATGTTTCAACCCCCCAATCCACATGTGGAGTGTCAAGCACATAGGCTTTGGGCCCTGCTTTTTATGATATGATGCAACATGGACTTGAACCCACAATGACTCAGTTTCAAGGCAGACACTCCTTCACTAGGCCAGTCTGGCATTTGGCAGTAAAAGGAGGTTTAACTAAAGTTTGAACGGCCTCCTGTTCGGCACCTTCAGCAGGACAGAAGGCCTCCATGGAAAAGCCATCTCTGTTGGAGAGTTTCCGAGCTGAAACCGGGCTTGATCCAGAACAAAGTCAGACATGTTTTCCTTTGCAGGGCGTTCTTCCTCTCTCTGCACTTTCTGTGAAGGCGGTCTCTCTGGAACTGGACACGCCACATTCCCCACTCGGGCTCGAGATCAGCGGTGAGCCGGGAGACCTTCAGGGTCAGCTCAGTGGGATGTACTGATCTGGATTCATTGTTATTCACCTCTTCCATCAAGGTCCAATGATGGAGTCAAAGGTGTTTGTCTGTGCCAGCGCTGCAGACCTGCAGAGGTGGATGCAGCTCATAGAAGACAGGAGATCCAGGTCCATCAAGCAGCCCACCGGCCCGTCCCACTGCGCTCTCTCCTACCTCGTAAGGCCCAACATCTTCTGTGGGAACGCTGCCTTTGAGCTGCTGCTAACACCTGGTTCTTCTACTGGTCCTCCAGCTGCCGTGTGATGAGCCTTGGAAAAGAGAAGAGCTGAAGAAATACTTGCTGCACGCTCCGATCTGGCAGTGGGAGGGCTCCCTCATTCAGCACATGGGGCCGCCAGCGTGCATGTCTGAGGTTCACATCACCAACTCCAGGCAGGCAAGAACTCCCCTGCAGCCATCCACTGAAACCCACACTGATGCTTTTCTCAGGAGTTAATCAGAACCAGAACTGCAGGAATCACTCGTCTTAAAATGTTATTTATCTTAAGCTGTAATTGATCTAAATTAGCTGTAATAAGAACTCTACGGACCAATCGCTGTCCTCTAAAACAAACTGAAAGGAAAAGAGCTCAGCTTCATGAAAGGAAACCCAGTTTGGTTGAATGAACTTGAATGCAGCAGTTTAACCCAGAAGGCAGAAACACCAGACGGAGCTTCCTGAAAGGTTAGGAAGAAACAGACCCGGGGTCACACAGGGTCATCCACAAACGTTCTCCTGAACCATCAGACGCTGCTGAAGAACCTTTCCCCGTCTGCTCAACCTCTCTATGAAACGTGTTTTTTCAGGTCTGTCAAGAAAGGTTGCTGGTTCTCTTTCCTCAGGATCTGCTGCTGCTTTCTGTTGACAGCAAGCGGCTGAATGTGAAATACGAGGTAAGATGACAGAAACGCTCTTCATGAAGCGTCTGCTCTCTCACAGCAGAGGCTCAGACCTGCTGTCTGAACAAACTGAGACTTCTCATTCATGAGATGTCCTTCATTCTTCACTAAGGATCAAAGACGGTCCCCTTTCACGAAAACATCTTTTGTTCAAACAGGGCCGGTTAGCCCGACACAGCATCAGAGCCGTGGAGCGCTCCGCCCTGGCCGGGCGGCTGCAGTTTGAGCTCACAGGTATGCAGCACTCACACAGGACTTGCTGTTATGACTTCTGTTGAGATCTAGAGGGGAAAAGCGCCATCATGAAACTGTAATGGCTTTTTTTTGTTGTAGGTGAACTGCTGGAGCCGTTGCTGGTCTCCTGCTCCTGCCCTGAGGACTACCAGGACTGGATGTTTCATCTGCAGCAGGTTGGACTGTGTCCTGTTTGGAGCCCTCTGTGATAAACCTGGATGATGGTGTGAAACCAGGACACAAAACGAAAAACAGTTTGAACATTCCAGACTTAAACTAGTTCAGTTCTGAATTCAAGTACTAGAGCATATCAGAGGAACCTGAACATTCAGCAAATACAAACACATTTGAACTGTTGCTTGTTTTTATTTATTTAGTATTTGAATGGAATGAAAAGGAGGATTCTTCTGATCAATCTGAGTTTTAGACAAACAGAAACAATCAAAAACGTGTTTTATGAATCATCAGGAAAACAATTCAGCTTTGAAGATCAAACTAATCAAAAGTTTTTTTGTCTGGATGTGAGGCATTCAATGTAAAGCTGATAGTTATGTCCGATATCTAACCATCTCTATTTGCTAAACTTTAACATTCTCCGCCTCTTACCTAGAACCAGAGGTTGGACATTTAGAATAAAGGAAGGCGGCCATTATGTTTATGTGGAAACTCAGAACAGAGCAGCTAAATGCTGCAGGATGCAGCTGGATGTACCTGTGCATAAGATCTTAAATGCATCATTATGCAACCTTTTTACTGACATTATTGTTTTTTTCTTACTTTGTCATTTAGTTTACTTACTAAAACATGTAATCTTGTAAACTTAAGGGCTAGAACCTGAAAATGTGGGTTTTGGGTCAGATTTTCCATTCATTCTTCTCTGCTGACACAGAATACTTTTTTGGAGCAGCACTTTTCACATCCACCCTTTCAATGTATTGAGCATTCAGCGTTTTTGCTGTGTGACCTTAGAGGATCTTCATAGCCTTCTATGTTCTGACTTCCTCTTCACGAGGAAACTCCGTCCTGCAAGCTTGTTCCAGTGCATCTCTGGGCTGCAGAGGCTGCGCTTGTGCAGAACCGAGCCATCTCTGCAGAAATCCTGTCATGTCTTTGATCCGCAGCCAGACAGGAGCGGCCACCTTACTCTGAGGCTCGATCCGTCTCCAATTGCTCTGAAGCTGCAGGAGCGTCGGAAGGATTCCCCGGCCCAACAACGGAGGCAGCTGACCGTGCAGCAGAACCACCCAAGATTACCCTGAGATTAGAATCCCTAAGAACTGTATGTTGCTGTTTTTCAATAAACATAATAAATAAATAAACCCGTTGTCATTTTCCGCTCAGAGAAAAGCAAGATTCCGTTTATTTCAGTGGTTAAATGTTGGCAGCAGAAATCCGGGAAACTTCCTGCAGATTTCCTTTCATTTGTGTTCTTTAACTAATCAGACAACATAAATGAAGGTTGTAAAAGTAAATGAGCCCTGGTCTCTACTTGGAAGATCCATGAGCACCAGGGCCTGAGGAGCATAAATACTGGACCGACAGGGTCTTCTGAACAGGCCTCAGTTACACTGAGTTAGACCTCGCTTAGTGGGGGGGGGTTAAATGAGCTGCAGTCGAGTCTTCCTCACAAAGGTCACTATGGTTTATGAACATCCATATTTCAGAAACAAATAAGCTTAAATTAAATACGTTTTAAGTCAGAGACCATAAAAAGACTAAAGTCGTGTCTAAAAAAGTTTGTTTCTGAAGTGTTACAGCAGGCAGATAAATAAAAGGACATCAGTTGCAGTGCATCAGTTGGGGGCTGTTTTCAGCAAACTGGTCTGTATTTACAGCAGCAGGAGGGGGGGGGGCATCACTTTAGGAAGCTTCATGACTGGAAATGAAGAGTTTCCTGTGACTCACTGGAAGGTTTCAGTTCAGTCTGCACTAAAATAGAGTTTGGCGCTTCTATCGGGGTTTGGCTGATGGAAAACAGAAAAACACACTGCAGGCCGTTTAAAGGGAGGTGTGTGTGTGTGTGTCTGTGTGTGTGTGTGTCTGCGTGTGTGTGTGTGTGTGTCTGTGTGTGTGTGTGTCTGTGTGTGTGTGTCTGTGTGTGTGTGTCTGTGTGTGTGTGTCTGTCTGTGTCTCTGTCTGTGTGTGTGTGTCTGCGTGTGTGTCTGCGTGTGTGTTTGTGTGTGTGTCTGTGTGTCTGTGTGTGTGTGTGTGTCTGTGTGTGTGTGTGTGTCTGTGTGTGTGTGTGTGTGTGTGTGTGTGTCTGTGTGTGTGTGTGTGTGTCTGTGTGTGTGTGTGTGTGTGTGTGTGTCTGTGTGTGTGTGTGTGTGTCTGTGTGTGTCTGTGTGTGTGTGTGCGTGTCTGTGTGTGTGTCTGTGTGTCTGTGTGTGTCTGTGTGTGTGTGTGTGTGTGTCTGTCTGTGTGTGTGTCTGTGTGTGTGTATGTGTGTGTCTGTCTGTCTGTGTGTGTGTCTGTGTGTGTGTATGTGTGTGTCTGTCTGTCTGTGTATGTGTGTGTGCGTGCGTGTGTGTCTGTGTGTATATATGTGTGTGTGTGTCTGTCTGTGTGTGTGTGTGTGTGTGTCTGTGTGTGTATGCGTGTGTGTGTGTGTGTATGTGTGTGTCTGCGTGTGTGTGTGTGTGTCTGTGTGTGTGTGTCTGCATGTGTGTGTCTGCATGTGTGTCTGCGTGTGTGTATGTGTGTGTGTATGTGTGTGTCTGTCTGTCTGTGTATGTGTGTGTGCGTGCGTGTGTGTCTGTGTGTATATATGTGTGTGTGTGTGTCTGTCTGTGTGTGTGTGTGTGTGTGTGTCTGTATATGTGTGTATATGTGTGTATGTGTGTGCGTGTGCGTGTGTGTCATCAAGAGTCATTCTTTCACTGACAGACCTGAAGGAATCCTAACTCTGTCAATCCTAGACGTCCGGCTCTGCAGGTGAAGCCACAGATCCAGTTTAGAGGGTTCAGAACCACAAAGCTGTGAGACTAAGCTTAGAAGAGGCACAGTGGAGCGGACTGTCCATGGACTGAATCAGAACTGGACTGAGCGAGCGTGCTTTAAACCGACTCCAATCAAAGAAGTCAATTCATTTTTTCACCATATGGACGCCGCCATGTTGGGAGGCCACACCCATACCACTTGAAGGATGGGAACACAAAAATCTGTCAATCAAAAGTTCTGACCTGGAGGTGGGGGTCAGCAGGCTCCACCTACTTTTACTGAGGTATCTGATTGGTCAGTTTATCCATCGAATAACCTGAACTACAGAAAAAATATAAGGAAGAATCATCAAGAAGATGTTAAAAAAGGAATCAGAGCAAGAATGTTATTCTGACCAACAGAATGACTCAGTAACAGCTGTTTGTTCCTACATAGACGTCTGTGGGATTTTGCAGGTACTTCCTGTTTGGAACACCAGGGGGCGGAGTCGCTCAGTCCAGTTCTCACTTAATGGGAGAGACTTGCTGTGGTCAAAGCTGCTTCAGTTCTGGTGAGATCTGAACTAACTTCAGCTGACCCCACGCCCGTTAGCTCATCGTCCTGCAGAAAGACCGGGGGGGGGGGCATCCGTGAAACAGACGTTTCACTGCAGCAGAAATGCATTTGGTCTGAAAATGTTTAGCTTAAATTTTTGATCAAAAAAGTTTTGGAAATCTGAAATCGGATCCCTCGTGGCGTCTAGAGCACATCAACCTACATATGGAACCCCCGGCCTGTCTGTCCGCGGCTGGTGAGCTGTGCTCAGTCCTCCAGTTTCTGTGTGACACATTTGATGCGGATATTTTCCCGGAGGTTTCGGAGGCGTGCACTGCGACTTGTGATTTCTTCCACGTAGGTTTTGGGGAACCAGCCCCGCTCCCCATCTGACAGGCGGATGCCCTCCACCCAGCCTGGGAATCCAACACACATGTGATGCTCACAGGATGGTCTGACTTTGGTTTCACTGAGGTTAGGATGGAGGCTCTTACCGTCACTCGTTATTATCTTGGCGTGAAGGATGTCTGCTTTTTCCAGAGTTAACTCGTCGTGTTCCTGAGCTTGATAACTTTTGATGCACTGAACCTGCAATATATCTGCAGAGAAAGAAAGACGGTGAGAAGTGAATCAGGTCTGCAGGGTCTGGTGGTTCACATCAGCTCACCGTCATTCTCAGTGGCTTGCTCAATGTCTTCAAATGGGTTTGACGGGAACATTGCTGTGATCCACCTCTGCTTCCCGCTTCTGAACAGAGGAGCAACAAGGCAGTTACGGACAGAGAAGCCTCCAGGTGAGCCCCGTGACAGGCGGATGTTGCTCACTCAGTGTGGGACTTGAGCAGGATCTGATGCTTCAGCTGCTGGCCTTCACATAGCTGCAGGTGGAAGATGAAGCCTGAGATGCCCTGCAGCTTCTGGCTGAGATCCTTCACCTTCAGCTCTCCAATCTTAGCATGGACAAACACCATGAACTTCCACGTGCTGCAAAGGGAAGGAGGAGGAAGGATGTAGATTCCCAAACACGTCACAGTGAGCTCACTAAAGCACTGAGCTCAGAGCAGCTCAGTGGCATCAATGGTTTTCTAGCAGTCAGAGAAGAAACATCTTATTGGGTTTTTTACGTCCAACACTTCTGTATGTTTCAGTCACATCAGTCTCATTTGGTTCAGACTGACAGCAGCATTTGAAGACCCCAAAGCATCATGGGAACAGAAACCAAACAAACTGAAACTTCTTCTCTTTTCAGGTTTGGTCTTGTTTAAACTTGTCCAGAAACTGTTTAGATCGTTTATCTGCCCTTTGTCTCCGTCTCTGCCCTTTGCACCGCTCGCTGGCGACGGCGATCAACTGTCTGACACTTGTTATTGGCTCCGGGGAGCTGTCAAGCGCTCGCCTTGCACTGCCTGTGCCGCTGAGAGGTGAACCCCTACAATCTACGACCTTTGTGCCGGGAATTTCAGAGATCCCATCGGTCTGGGCCATCAAGGAACACCACGGACACGCTCCGGTTTGCATGCCAAGCGCACGGTCCATTTTAAACTAATCTTTTTATTTGAATGACACCTTCTCTGGACTTTGTCTGGACTTCCTGTGCCTGATGGAGACATGACAGCCGGAGACGGACCACATCCACCTCCGTTCAAGCCGTTGCTCCTCGTCTTTGGAACTCCCTCCCATTGCCACTGCGTCAGATTAACTCTGTTGAGTGTTTTAAATCCCAGGTCAAGACGTTTTTATTCAGGAGAGCTTTCAGTTGATGTTATTCATTGTTTTACTTGTTTTTAGTTATTGTTATCATTTGATTTTATTTCCTCTCTGTGTTTGGATTTTATGCTTCTTTTGTAAAGCACTTTGTGATTCTTTCTGGAAAAAGTGCTGCAGAAATCAAGATATTCTATTCTATTCTATTCTATTCTATTCTATTTGTTTCAAATGAATGTTCTTGTCTTGAGGAGCAGAGATGGAAACAAAGGTTTGGAGCGTTGAAGCATTTGAATATTTTTGGACCAACACACCTGTGCCTGCAGACCGTCAAAAACAACAAAAAAACAATGTAAAGCAGAAACAGTTCTTTTCTGATTCTTCATCCTCCTGTGGAATGGTCATTAAAAATCAGTTTCCATGGCAACATGTTAAGAACTCAGGTGTAAATGTTCTTTAGCGTTCTTCAAACAGCAACTAACGATGTTATAAAATGCAGTTTGTTCCATTTGCTGGATGTAATCAGCAGCAACTGTCACAAACTATGCGCCTTCAAAGGTTCACCTGAACTTAGTTTTTCTGGTTTGGGGTCAGAGGTGATGGTCAGTGAATGCTGAAGCTGCGGGAGGCCCGACCTGCTGTGGCATCACTCACTCTTTCCTCCTGGACAGCAGCAGGCAGTCGTTGAACAAATGCAGGTACACCGGCTTGGTGGGCAGCTTCATCTTTGATCCGGAGATGCTCATCATCTGAGTGTCCACTTCCAGAAGTTCACCGTGTTTCACCAGCCAGCGGGACTGAGAGATGAGCGGAAAGATCTGCAGCAGAAGGAGGGATGATGAAAAAAAGAGCTTCAGCTTCGATCCAAAGCCCTCAAACTGGACTCACTTTGCCTTCAAAGTGAATCTTCTTGTTGAGGTGGATGAGCTCCTCCATCCTCTTCATTGACTGCACGCTGGAGTTACACTCTCTGATGATCTGAGCAGCACAACATGGTTATTTCTGCAGACAATAGTACAGCAGCTCCTGTTACAGATCCTGACAGGCACCTTTTTCAGCTCGTTGAAGGCTTTGGTGGCGGTGTCTTCATCTTGTGATCCTGGAGCCGTTCGCTTCAAGATATTCTGAGAAACAAAGGACCTTTCGTCACGTGCTGCTGGCAGGACAGAAGCACAACGCTGATCCCAACATCAGCTCTGTCTAACTGAGCTTCAGGTGAGAACATGCAGTCATGTACCTCCACGAGCATCTTCAGCCGTGTGATCCTCTGAAACGGGAGGATCAGAAAAGAGGTCAGAGGGAGTCTTTGGCACACTGCGTCCTCCTCTAGGCGGGCCAGGATGCCCGGGAATCGAGGGTTTTCCAGCCTGAGAGGACAGCGGAGAGGAAAAAGCTGCAGCACTTTAAGGCGCGCCATCAGCAGTTAACAGCTGAGGAGCTTCACAGAAGAACTGCTCTCAGATTCTGGGGCTCCGGTCCAAGCAACAACTCACAGCAGTCGCTGGTACGTCTGCTCCTGATAAGCCTGGTTGGTTACATAAGGCAGGTAGACTCTTCGCAGAGCGGTGCAGTGGTCCAGGACGATGTCACAAACATCAAAACGGAGAATGTCCTCCTCCAGCCGGCGCTCCAGGTCCTGCAGAAACCTGCAGAGAGAAAACAATCTGCTCAGAGGAGGTCTGATGAAAGCTGAGACTGAGGGAAAATCTGCAGCACTTCACCTCTCACTGACGGCTTTGACTTCAGGGAGTTTGGAGAAGAGCCACTGCTTCTCCTGAGCGCCCAGACACTCAGCCAGCTCCTGGGACAACATAAAGTGGTCCACTGCAATGGTCAGGCTACGGATGTAGGACGCCTCTGACGTCACCAGCTCAAACTTTGCCTGAGGACAAGAAGATGCCGTTTGATCCTCCTGCAGCACTCCAGCAGAGAACTTCCAGGATGAAAAGCCATCATCTTGCCCACCTCCTGTAATTTCCTCTGCTCGTTGCTGAAGTTGTCCAGCTGGCCGCTGGTCCGAACGTCCGGAATGTCCTGCCACAGGGCAAAAGCAGAACCTCTTGAGGAGCGAAAGGAGCTGGACGGGGACAGATTTGATGGAGACCGGGTCCCATCAGACCCATCGTCCCTCAGGCCCTCCTCCTCTGTGCCGGGCTCCTTCCCCTGCTGTCTCTGGATCTCTCTGTTGATGGCAACATCACTGTACTCCTGGTACAGGATCGCTGCAAAATCACAATGTCGACAAAGTTAACGCTACCAGAAACCCACACAGCCTGGAGTTCTGGCAGAGCAAGCACAGACATACAGCTGGGTAGGAACCGCGAGAGCCGGTTTGAGCCTAGAACTGGAGCGACGCTGCTCCAGTCCTCCTCCGTGGACTTCTTCCTCATCCTGGGGAGGAGAAGACAAAGGATCTCAGAACATGTTTGGCTCCACCCTGAGGGAGCGTTCTCCTGATCACCTCCTCATTACCCGAGCTTTGTGCTCCACCGATGCGCACCATCACTGCTGGGCAGGGGGGGCGCATGTCCAACAGGACTGTGGGGGGCGCCATCACCGGAGCCTCCAGAGCCGCGGTGTCTGGACTTATCTGTAGAAGGTCCAAATCAAATGAAGGATCAAATGATGGACGTGTGACGCGCTGTTATGTGATGTTCACACCGGACATGTGACGCGCTGTTATGTGACGTTCACACCAGACGTGTGACGCGCAGTTATGTGATGTTCACACCGGACATGTGACGCGCAGTTATGTGACGTTCACACCGGACGTGTGATGTGCGGTTATGTGACGCTCACACCGGACATGTGACGCGCTGTTATGTGATGTTCACACCGGACATGTGACGCGCTGTTATGTGATGTTCACACCGGACGTGTGACGCGCTGTTATGTGATGTTCACACCGGACGTGTGACGTGCGGTTATGTGATGTTCACACCGGACATGTGACGCGCTGTTATGTGATGTTCACACCGGACGTGTGACGCGCTGTTATGTGACGTTCACACCGGACGTGTGACGCGCTGTTATGTGACGTTCACACCGGACGTGTGACGCGCGGTTATGTGACGTTCACACCGGACGTGTGATGTGCGGTTATGTGACGTTCACACCGGACATGTGACGCGCTGTTATGTGATGTTCACACCGGACGTGTGACGCGCTGTTATGTGACGTTCACACCGGACGTGTGACGCGCTGTTATGTGACGTTCACACCGGACGTGTGACGCGCGGTTATGTGACGTTCACACCGGACGTGTGACGTGCGGTTATGTGACGTTCACACCGGACATGTGACGCGCGGTTATGTGACGTTCACACCGGACATGTGACGCGCAGTTATGTGATGTTCACACCCAACGTGTGATGCGCTGTCATGTGACGTTCACACCGGACGTGTGACGCGCGGTTATGTGACGTTCACACCGGACGTGTGATGTGCGGTTATGTGATGTTCACACCCAACGTGTGACGTACAGTTATGTGACGTTCACACCGGACGTGTGACATGCAGTTATGTGATGTTCACACCGGACGTGTGACGCGCTGTTATGTGACGTTCACACCGGACGTGTGACGCGCGGTTATGTGACGTTCACACCGGACGTGTGACGTGCGGTTATGTGACGTTCACACCGGACATGTGACGCGCTGTTATGTGACGTTCACACCGGACATGTGACGCGCTGTTATGTGACGTTCACACCGGACGTGTGACGCGCTGTTATGTGACGTTCACACCGGACGTGTGACGCGCTGTTATGTGACGTTCACACCGGACATGTGACGCGCTGTTATGTGACGTTCACACCGGACGTGTGACGCGCGGTTATGTGACGTTCACACCGGACGTGTGATGTACGGTTATGTGACGTTCACACCGGACATGTGACGCGCAGTTATGTGATGTTCACACCCAACGTGTGATGTGCGGTTATGTGATGTTCACACCGGACATGTGACGCGCGGTTATGTGACGTTCACACCCAACGTGTGATGTACGGTTATGTGACGTTCACACCGGACGTGTGACGCGCTGTTATGTGACGTTCACACCGGACGTGTGACGCGCTGTTATGTGACGTTCACACCGGACGTGTGACGCGCGGTTATGTGACGTTCACACCGGACGTGTGACGTGCGGTTATGTGACGTTCACACCGGACATGTGACGCGCGGTTATGTGACGTTCACACCGGACATGTGACGCGCAGTTATGTGATGTTCACACCCAACGTGTGATGCGCTGTCATGTGACGTTCACACCGGACGTGTGACGCGCGGTTATGTGACGTTCACACCGGACGTGTGATGTGCGGTTATGTGACGTTCACACCGGACATGTGACGCGCTGTTATGTGATGTTCACACCGGACATGTGACGCGCTGTTATGTGACGTTCACACCGGACGTGTGACGCGCTGTTATGTGACGTTCACACCGGACGTGTGACGCGGTGTTATGTGACGTTCACACCGGACATGTGACGCGCTGTTATGTGACGTTCACACCGGACGTGTGACGCGCGGTTATGTGACGTTCACACCGGACGTGTGATGTACGGTTATGTGACGTTCACACCGGACATGTGACGCGCAGTTATGTGATGTTCACACCCAACGTGTGATGTGCGGTTATGTGATGTTCACACCGGACATGTGACGCGCGGTTATGTGACGTTCACACCCAACGTGTGATGTACGGTTATGTGACGTTCACACCGGACGTGTGACGCGCTGTTATGTGACGTTCACACCGGACGTGTGACGCGCTGTTATGTGACGTTCACACCGGACGTGTGACGCGCGGTTATGTGACGTTCACACCGGACGTGTGACGTGCGGTTATGTGACGTTCACACCGGACATGTGACGCGCGGTTATGTGACGTTCACACCGGACATGTGACGCGCAGTTATGTGATGTTCACACCCAACGTGTGATGCGCTGTCATGTGACGTTCACACCGGACGTGTGACGCGCGGTTATGTGACGTTCACACCGGACGTGTGATGTACGATTATGTGACGTTCACACCGGACATGTGACGCGCAGTTATGTGATGTTCACACCCAACGTGTGATGTGCGGTTATGTGATGTTCACACCGGACATGTGACGCGCGGTTATGTGACGTTCACACCCAACGTGTGATGTACGGTTATGTGACGTTCACACCGGACGTGTGACGCGCTGTTATGTGACGTTCACACCGGACGTGTGACGCGCTGTTATGTGACGTTCACACCGGACGTGTGACGCGCGGTTATGTGACGTTCACACCGGACGTGTGACGTGCGGTTATGTGACGTTCACACCGGACATGTGACGCGCGGTTATGTGACGTTCACACCGGACATGTGACGCGCAGTTATGTGATGTTCACACCCAACGTGTGATGCGCTGTCATGTGACGTTCACACCGGACGTGTGACGCGCGGTTATGTGACGTTCACACCGGACGTGTGATGTGCGGTTATGTGACGTTCACACCGGACATGTGACGCGCTGTTATGTGATGTTCACACCGGACATGTGACGCGCTGTTATGTGACGTTCACACCGGACGTGTGACGCGCTGTTATGTGACGTTCACACCGGACGTGTGACGCGCTGTTATGTGACGTTCACACCGGACATGTGACGCGCTGTTATGTGACGTTCACACCGGACGTGTGACGCGCGGTTATGTGACGTTCACACCGGACGTGTGATGTACGGTTATGTGACGTTCACACCGGACATGTGACGCGCAGTTATGTGATGTTCACACCCAACGTGTGATGTGCGGTTATGTGATGTTCACACCGGACATGTGACGCGCGGTTATGTGACGTTCACACCCAACGTGTGATGTACGGTTATGTGACGTTCACACCGGACGTGTGACGCGCTGTTATGTGACGTTCACACCGGACGTGTGACGCGCTGTTATGTGACGTTCACACCGGACGTGTGACGCGCGGTTATGTGACGTTCACACCGGACGTGTGACGTGCGGTTATGTGACGTTCACACCGGACATGTGACGCGCGGTTATGTGACGTTCACACCGGACATGTGACGCGCAGTTATGTGATGTTCACACCCAACGTGTGATGCGCTGTCATGTGACGTTCACACCGGACGTGTGACGCGCGGTTATGTGACGTTCACACCGGACGTGTGATGTGCGGTTATGTGATGTTCACACCCAACGTGTGACGTACAGTTATGTGACGTTCACACCGGACGTGTGACATGCAGTTATGTGATGTTCACACCGGACGTGTGACGTGCAGTTATGTGACGTTCACACTGGACATGTGACGCGCTGTTATGTGACGTTCACACCGGACATGTGACGCGCTGTTATGTGACGTTCACACCGGACATGTGACTTGCTGTTATGTGACGTTCACACCGGACATGTGACGCGCTGTTATGTGATGTTCACACCGGACATGTGACGCGCAGTTATGTGATGTTGACACCGGACGTGTGACGCGCTGTTATGTGACGTTCACACCGGACATGTGACGCGCTGTTATGTGACATTCACACCGGACGTGTGACGCGCTGTTATGTGACGTTCACACCGGACATGTGACGCGCTGTTATGTGACGTTCACACCGGACATGTGACGCGCTGTTATGTGACGTTCACACCAGACGTGTGACGCGCAGTTATGTGATGTTCACACCGGACATGTGACGCGCAGTTATGTGACGTTCACACCGGACGTGTGATGTGCGGTTATGTGACGTTCACACCGGACATGTGACGCGCTGTTATGTGATGTTCACACCGGACATGTGACGCGCTGTTATGTGATGTTCACACCGGACGTGTGACGCGCTGTTATGTGACGTTCACACCGGACGTGTGACGCGCTGTTATGTGACGTTCACACCGGACGTGTGACGCGCGGTTATGTGACGTTCACACCGGACGTGTGATGTGCGGTTATGTGACGTTCACACCGGACGTGTGAGGCGCTGTTATGTGATGTTCACACCGGACGTGTGACGCGCTGTTATGTGACGTTCACACCGGACGTGTGACGCGCTGTTATGTGACGTTCACACCGGACGTGTGACGCGCGGTTATGTGACGTTCACCCCGGACGTGTGACGTGCGGTTATGTGACGTTCACACCGGACATGTGACGCGCGGTTATGTGACGTTCACACCGGACATGTGACGCGCAGTTATGTGATGTTCACACCCAACGTGTGATGCGCTGTCATGTGACGTTCACACCGGACGTGTGACGCGCGGTTATGTGACGTTCACACCGGACGTGTGATGTGCGGTTATGTGATGTTCACACCCAACGTGTGACGTACAGTTATGTGACGTTCACACCGGACGTGTGACATGCAGTTATGTGATGTTCACACCGGACGTGTGACGCGCTGTTATGTGACGTTCACACCGGACGTGTGACGCGCGGTTATGTGACGTTCACACCGGACGTGTGACGTGCGGTTATGTGACGTTCACACCGGACATGTGACGCGCTGTTATGTGACGTTCACACCGGACGTGTGACGCGCTGTTATGTGACGTTCACACCGGACGTGTGACGCGCTGTTATGTGACGTTCACACCGGACATGTGACGCGCTGTTATGTGACGTTCACACCGGACGTGTGACGCGCGGTTATGTGACGTTCACACCGGACGTGTGATGTACGGTTATGTGACGTTCACACCGGACATGTGACGCGCAGTTATGTGATGTTCACACCCAACGTGTGATGTGCGGTTATGTGATGTTCACACCGGACATGTGACGCGCGGTTATGTGACGTTCACACCCAACGTGTGATGTACGGTTATGTGACGTTCACACCGGACGTGTGACGCGCTGTTATGTGACGTTCACACCGGACGTGTGACGCGCTGTTATGTGACGTTCACACCGGACGTGTGACGCGCGGTTATGTGACGTTCACACCGGACGTGTGACGTGCGGTTATGTGACGTTCACACCGGACATGTGACGCGCGGTTATGTGACGTTCACACCGGACATGTGACGCGCAGTTATGTGATGTTCACACCCAACGTGTGATGCGCTGTCATGTGACGTTCACACCGGACGTGTGACGCGCGGTTATGTGACGTTCACACCGGACGTGTGATGTGCGGTTATGTGACGTTCACACCGGACGTGTGACGCGCTGTTATGTGACGTTCACACCGGACGTGTGATGTACGGTTATGTGACGTTCACACCGGACATGTGACGCGCAGTTATGTGATGTTCACACCCAACGTGTGACGTGCGGTTATGTGATGTTCACACCGGACATGTGACGCGCGGTTATGTGACGTTCACACCCAACGTGTGATGTACGGTTATGTGACGTTCACACCGGACGTGTGACGCGCTGTTATGTGACGTTCACACCGGACGTGTGACGCGCTGTTATGTGACGTTCACACCGGACGTGTGACGCGCGGTTATGTGACGTTCACACCGGACGTGTGACGTGCGGTTATGTGACGTTCACACCGGACATGTGACGCGCGGTTATGTGACGTTCACACCGGACATGTGACGCGCAGTTATGTGATGTTCACACCCAACGTGTGATGCGCTGTCATGTGACGTTCACACCGGACGTGTGACGCGCGGTTATGTGACGTTCACACCGGACGTGTGATGTGCGGTTATGTGATGTTCACACCCAACGTGTGACGTACAGTTATGTGACGTTCACACCGGACGTGTGACATGCAGTTATGTGATGTTCACACCGGACGTGTGACGTGCAGTTATGTGACGTTCACACTGGACATGTGACGCGCTGTTATGTGACGTTCACACCGGACATGTGACGCGCTGTTATGTGACGTTCACACCGGACATGTGACGTGCTGTTATGTGACGTTCACACCGGACATGTGACGCGCTGTTATGTGATGTTCACACCGGACATGTGACGCGCAGTTATGTGATGTTGACACAGGACGTGTGACGCGCTGTTATGTGACGTTCACACCGGACATGTGACGCGCTGTTATGTGACATTCACACCGGACGTGTGACGCGCGGTTATGTGACGTTCACACCGGACATGTGACGCGCAGTTATGTGATGTTCACACCCAACGTGTGATGTGCGGTTATGTGATGTTCACACCGGACATGTGACGCGCGGTTATGTGACGTTCACACCCAACGTGTGATGTGCGGTTATGTGATGTTCACACCCAACGTGTGATGTACGGTTATGTGATGTTCACACCGGACATGTGACGCGCGGTTATGTGACGTTCACACCGGACATGTGACGCGCGGTTATGTGACGTTCACACCCAACGTGTGATGTGCGGTTATGTGATGTTCACACCCAACGTGTGATGTACGGTTATGTGATGTTCACACCGGACATGTGACGCGCGGTTATGTGACGTTCACACCGGACATGTGACATGCAGTTATGTGATGTTCACACCGGACGTGTGACGTGCAGTTATGTGACGTTCACACCGGACATGTGACGCGCTGTTATGTGATGTTCACACCGGACGTGTGACGTGCAGTTATGTGACGTTCACACCGGACGTGTGACGCGCTGTTATGTGACGTTCACACCGGACATGTGACGCGCTGTTATGTGACGTTCACACCGGACATGTGACGTGCTGTTATGTGACGTTCACACCGGACATGTGACGCGCTGTTATGTGATGTTCACACCGGACATGTGACGCGCAGTTATGTGATGTTGACACCGGACGTGTGACGCGCTGTTATGTGACGTTCACACCGGACATGTGACGCGCTGTTATGTGACATTCACACCGGACGTGTGACGCGCGGTTATGTGACGTTCACACCGGACATGTGACGCGCAGTTATGTGATGTTCACACCCAACGTGTGATGTGCGGTTATGTGATGTTCACACCGGACATGTGACGCGCAGTTATGTGACGTTCACACCCAACGTGTGATGTGCGGTTATGTGATGTTCACACCCAACGTGTGATGTACGGTTATGTGATGTTCACACCGGACATGTGACGCGCGGTTATGTGACGTTCACACCGGACATGTGACGCGCGGTTATGTGACGTTCACACCCAACGTGTGATGTGCGGTTATGTGATGTTCACACCCAACGTGTGATGTACGGTTATGTGATGTTCACACCGGACATGTGACGCGCGGTTATGTGACGTTCACACCGGACATGTGACATGCAGTTATGTGATGTTCACACCGGACGTGTGACGTGCAGTTATGTGACGTTCACACCGGACATGTGACGCGCTGTTATGTGACGTTCACACCGGACGTGTGACGCGCTGTTATGTGACGTTCACACCGGACATGTGACGCGCTGTTATGTGACGTTCACACCGGACGTGTGACGCGCGGTTATGTGACGTTCACACCGGACGTGTGATGTACGGTTATGTGACGTTCACACCGGACATGTGATGCGCAGTTATGTGATGTTCACACCCAACGTGTGATGTGCGGTTATGTGATGTTCACACCGGACATGTGACGCGCGGTTATGTGACGTTCACACCGGACATGTGACGCGCTGTTATGTGACGTTCACACCGGACGTGTGACACGCTGTTATGTGACGTTCACACCGGACGTGTGACGCGCTGTTATGTGACGTTCACACCGGACGTGTGACGCGCTGTTATGTGACGTTCACACCGGACGTGTGACGTGCGGTTATGTGACGTTCACACCGGACATGTGACGCGCGGTTATGTGACGTTCACACCGGACATGTGACGCGCAGTTATGTGATGTTCACACCCAACGTGTGATGCGCTGTCATTTGACGTTCACACCGGACGTGTGACGCGCGGTTATGTGACGTTCACACCGGACGTGTGATGTGCGGTTATGTGATGTTCACACCCAACGTGTGACGTACAGTTATGTGACGTTCACACCGGACGTGTGACATGCAGTTATGTGATGTTCACACCGGACGTGTGACGTGCAGTTATGTGACGTTCACACCGGACATGTGACGCGCTGTTATGTGACGTTCACACCGGACATGTGACGCGCTGTTATGTGACGTTCACACCGGACATGTGACGTGCTGTTATGTGACGTTCACACCGGACATGTGACGCGCTGTTATGTGATGTTCACACCGGACATGTGACGCGCAGTTATGTGATGTTGACACCGGACGTGTGACGCGCTGTTATGTGACGTTCACACCGGACGTGTGACGCGCTGTTATGTGACGTTCACACCGGACATGTGACGCGCGGTTATGTGACGTTCACACCGGACATGTGACGCGCAGTTATGTGATGTTCACACCCAACGTGTGATGTGCGGTTATGTGATGTTCACACCGGACATGTGACGCGCGGTTATGTGACGTTCACACCCAACGTGTGATGTGCGGTTATGTAATGTTCACACCCAACGTGTGATGTACGGTTATGTGATGTTCACACCGGACATGTGACGCGCGGTTATGTGACGTTCACACCGGACATGTGACGCGCGGTTATGTGACGTTCACACCCAACGTGTGATGTGCGGTTATGTGATGTTCACACCCAACGTGTGATGTACGGTTATGTGATGTTCACACCGGACATGTGACGCGCGGTTATGTGACGTTCACACCGGACATGTGACGCGCGGTTATGTGACCTTCACACCCAACGTGTGATGTGCGGTTATGTGATGTTCACACCCAACGTGTGATGTGCGGTTATGTGACGTTCACACCCAACGTGTGATGTGCGGTTATGTGATGTTCACACCCAACGTGTGATGTACGGTTATGTGATGTTCACACCGGACATGTGACGCGCGGTTATGTGACGTTCACACCGGACGTGTGATGTACGGTTATGTGACGTTCACACCGGACGTGTGACGTGCAGTTATGCGATATGTTCACACCGGACATGTGACGCGCGGTGATGTGACGTTCACACCGGACGTGTGATGTACGGTTATGTGACGTTCGCACCGGACGTGTGACGTTCACACCGGACGTGTGACGTGCAGTTATGTGATATGTTCACACCGGACATGTGACGCGCGGTTATGTGACGTTCACACCCAACGTGTGATGTACGGTTATGTGACGTTCACACCGGACGTGTGACGTGCAGTTATGTGACGTTCACACCGGACGTGTCACATGCAGTTATGTGACGTTCACACTGGACGTTTGATGTGCGGTTATGTGACGTTCACACCGGACGTGTGATGTGCGGTTATGTGACGTTCACACCGGACATGTGATGTGCGGTTATGTGATGTTCACACCGGACGTGTGACGCGCGGTTATGTGATGTTCACACCGGACGTTTATGCCTGTTTACAGAGACTTCAAGAGAAGTGGTCGCTTCAATGCGTGTTGCTGATGGCGGTGTGAACAGAGCTTTCTGACTCACAGTCGGGGTTGGGGCTCTGTCGGTCCCTGGAAGCCACCCGAGCCGACAGCGACTTCCCCAGCTTCAGAGTGAAGGAGCTTTTCCTTTGAGAAAGCTGCAGTCTGGAAATCAGCTCCGAAGCAGAGAAGCGGCGCCGTTCTTGGTCTCCATGGCGACAGCGCGTCAGAAAGCTCCCTCCTGAGGGGATGGATGCCTCTACACATCTGCTGTCCTCCTCGGCTCCTGGATCAGAGTCCTCTACGATCTGCAAAGGTTCTTCAGGGAAAATATCCTCCTGGCTGAGGTCTGCAGCACCGTCTGTGGATGGGGGGGTGGAGGGGGTCCCCAGGGACGATAATCCACTCAGGTCCTCCTCCAGGAAAGAAGCAAAGGGTCCAGGAAAGATGTAGTCGGCCTCCAGAACCGGGCTGCTGAGAGACTCGTCACTCAGGCTGTCTGGAGAATAAACCTGCATTTTTCGCCCTGAAGAGAGAAAAACAGAAGTTATGAGAAGAACTCAGCCTGAAACCCCAACCCTTCCATCAACTCACGCATGGACTTCTCCTTGAGGGACCCCTGTGAGGTTCTTCTCTGAGGAAAGCTGTCTGGACCTGGAAACCCAGGGCTTTCAGGGGAGGATGAGGAGCACAGTACCTGAGCGTCCCAGCAGTCTCTGTTGGTGTAAAGAGAGGACAGGGGCAGAGGCAGAGGGAGGCTGAGAGCCGCGTGGAGTGGACGACAAACACTTGTAACCATTCGATGCTGCTCTGTGTGCTCCAGTGAGGAAGTCCTGCTGGGATTTTTGGGTTGGAGCTCATCCATGGTACCTCCAGGAGGGTTTGGCCTCATGTCATGTTCACTGCCTGTCCGGTGGCGGGCCTTCTGCATGTCATTCAGTTCATTCAGAGTCTGACTGAAGCCCCTCAGAGGCAGAGAGTGGGATATGCATTCAGCATCAGAGATCATGCTTGGCCTCTGAGGTCCAAAACACTGCAGTCTGGGGGTCACCGATGGCTGCAGCTCAATAAACGCCAACGTCTCCTGCTGGCACACGGCAACGTGCTTGTGGAGGAGAGGCCTGCCCTCTTTGGAGTCACTCGGCGCCTGGGGTTCTCCTGAGCGTGGGATCCACATGCTGGGACTCTCCCTTCTGTAGCCAAAGGCATGAAGGTGGGGCTGGAAATCAGGAAAGGTTGATAAGCCATACCCGGGGAACATGGCTGAACGGGCTCATGGGGGCTGCAGCAGAGAAAAGAAAGCAAACATTTTATCCAGACATGCCAGGGCTGTGGCTCAGGGAAGTATGCTGTTTAAAATGCACTAAAGAGGCAAAACAAGGATTCACAACCTTCAGGATTTCCTTCTTCTGCACTTTTAGAAAACAGACTGAAACAAAAGCGACTACAGGTTAGTCTGATGCTTCTGTCCTGCAGGGACAGCTTCTCCCAGAGAAGCTGATGTTAATTCTGGTCCCAAATCAGAGTCTTCTGGTTCTCTGCTTTCCTCACCTGGATATGGGAACGTTTCTGACGTGACATCTAAAACACCAGCCACGTTTCACTGCCCCGTTTATGTCACTACAAAGACCATGGTGACTCTGTAGAGCGTTTATTCTGTCCACATATCTGTGCCCTGCCAGAGATTAGAATCCCACTGCATTAACAAACTGGTCAATGGAAAGAAGTGAAGCCCGCGGCATCAAGACCAGGAATCTCCTCAGGATTCATGATGGCTTCCACCTTGGAATGTGGATGTGGTGGATGAAAGATGGAGGATAAACCCCTCCGTGTATGTGTTACTGGAACAGGATGTACCCGGATCCAGGAAATCCCACCGATGGCTCCAACCGTCTGGACTGAAGTCCCAGCCATGGATCATGGCTGCACAGGGGAATGTCCTGATGCAGGATCCAAGATGTCCCTGAGAAAAACGGAACATCACTGTAAGATGCTAGAACCCAACAACCAGACGGAGCCCCATAACCTAGCAGCTACAGACTGAAGGAACATCTGCGTTGAGTTTGGAATGGAGGTTCAAAGGTCAAGGACTTTCAGAAGATGACTAACCAATTAGACACTATGAAGAGGTTGATACCATCCCAACAATTAAACATCAAGAAGAAGGATCACAAGAAGATGGAGAAATAGGAAGGACTGCCTGGAGAGCTGATGGAAAAGGAGGTTCCTGTGATCCTTAAACTAGAGAAGTCTCCAGTAGATCAGGAACAATCCAGGACCTCTGTGGAGGATCTGAGACCGGTCTGTGGGGGTCTGGTTTAACATCCAGAGAAAACGGGACATGTCACATGACATGCGCCATGACAACAAGGAAACTCCAGAGCGTGAGGAGCTGGATCTGGAGCTGCATCATCCTGAACCAGAACATCCCCGTTCAGCCCAAACTGAAACCAGAACAGCTTCAGCAGCTGCTTCTTTGACGGCACTGAGTTTTGGGAGCTGGTCTAGGAGACCGTCTGGAGGGATGCTCTTGGAGATGAAACCCCACGCGGAGCAGACATCACTACGGATGTGTGAAGGGCTTGTCAAACACACACATTTGAAGTGTGCTGAGCTGTTTCCTGCTCTAATTAAAGGCCTCTACATCATGTTCAGTCCCTGTACTTAACACACACACACAGGTAAGGCCAGCACATCCTCAACACCCTCACCTTTCACCTGAGCTCTTCTCTGAACAGACGGTCATGTTGTGGCTCCGCCTTCCTGCAGCCTCTGTGGATAGCCGCCACCTTTTCTAAATGAATATTTACGGTGAGCCCCTTAAAGCCGGGAGCAGGTCGTGAAGTCCGATGTCCTCACAGACATCAGTGGAGCTCCGGCTTCCTCAGCAGGTAATCCTCAACTTCTGGACAGAACACCTGCTGAGGCTTTCTGAATAAAAGGTCACTGCATGTTATTTTCCTTTATCTTCAGGAGCTGAATCTCAGCCAAGAGCAAAAGTCAAACACCTGAAGGGTTTGTGCTTTAGATGCTTCTGACACATCTGTGAGGCCAAACGTTTCTCTGAACAGTTTCTACCTGTTTGCATTTGTTAGAAAGTTTGAGTCTGAAACAGATTTTTGCCAAATGAGAGTTTTGCAGCACAGAGAGCGGCACTTAGTCATTCATAGACTTCACAAGAGACGAATCAAACTGAAATCCTGTAAGAAGAAATGTCAGGAAGGAGATGTTTTTGCCAAGTGCATAGAAAGAGGTTTTTAGTGCTTCCCTCTATCGTTCCATCATCTGAGATTGTGGATCACAGAGCTGTTCAGTGTTCAGAGAAGGACAAATGTTAACACGTAGACACAAACACCCGGCTGACCCGTACGGTTCTGCAGGCTCTTACGCTGTCCGGATTCATCAGCTGCATCTTAAAGCCCCGTTCACGCAGTGCTTTATCACTTAATCACGGCCAAAAAGTTCTGAAAATCTGGTGGACGTGGTCGTCAGTGGTAATTTTTAGTCAATTTTGGCTTGGCCGGGCTTTGTACGGGGTGTTGCCGTCTGCAGCTGTTCCACTGCTGAAGAACTGTGCCAACCACGTCAAGCCACATGTCAGTCCAAGTCTCAGTCTCCTCACAATCCAGTCACGCACCCAGATGTTCCTCTTCTTTTTCTTCTTCTCTCAGCAAGGATATGTTTGGTCTGCATCAGTCGGTTCTGCAGCATGAAGATGAGGACATCACGGCGTTGAGGGTTCATCTAGACTCTAAGTGCTGAGGTCCCAGAAAATTACAGTGTTTAAATGCCACAAATCAGAAGTGATACAGAAGTGATCAGGCAGTCATCAGTCGTATTTAGAACTTGTTTGAGACGTGTAACATCCGTCTGATGACCAAGCTCTGCCCATGACAGACCGCTAAACTTTCACGTCTCTCCGCGTCTCCCTAAGTCTTGATCACTGCCAGAACACAGATTATCAAGTGTGTTTGCCGTGTGTTGCACGTCTTTACCAAGTGTGCCACCAGTGGTTGTTTGCAGGCTAAAGTTTTGAGCAGTTCAAAACTTTTTGCTGCGTCCGACGCCGTTCTCATTTTCCCGCGTCCTGCCATGTGTATAAATCGACTGTAGCTCGTCATAAACTCGACATCACCACGAACAACATCATGTGCGTCACAGCAGAACACTTTTTGACGGGTTTTTGGGCGTGATGAAGCCGTAAAGCGCTGTGTGACCGGGGCTTTAATGACAGCACAATTGCTGTAAACACAGGGCGTGCACGTGATACATAAGTACCTGTAGGATGTCCAGACAAACTACACTCTGATTGTCTTCTGTCCTCATTTCTAACAGTCAGGCTGCAGTGAAGAGCGTGCACGTATCACGTGAACAGCACTAACAGGATTCTTGTGCAGTCTTCAGGATTTTTGCATCTAGTTCCCCCTCGCTTCCCCTGGCGTGCTGTGGAAGTGTTCTCTAGGACCTGTCGCCCGCAGAATGACCACAGAAAACATGTTCATGAACATTTTCTCTACAGGTTCACTGGGAGAACTTTGACCTTGAGATCTGTGGCAGGTCACCTGTTCAGGTTTGACCGCTTTTCACCTGCAGACAGCCGGATACGCCGTACGGACAGCTGGGACTCGGCTTTTAATGATTAACTTGGATGAATTTGTTATCTGTCGAAAACAAGCCTTCCTGTTGTTATTCTCACTCTGATCACTCCCATGTTACATGTGACCGGAGGCGTCACTTCAGTGTGGCCTCCCCCTGTGAGAAGCCCCCCCGGATTGGGGGGAATTCAAAGTTTGCCTTTTTTAAAGGTGCTGCGACTCTGAGGCCGTTGGGAAGCCACACCTGCTCTCACCTGGCGGGTTAGTCGGTGCTATCAGTGGCTGTTTCTCCCTGACGCACGTGCACGTAGTGCAAATGCACACACACACGTGCACACAGCAGCACTGGTTAGCGCAGCTACAATTGGTTACCTGTTCTGGGCTGCAGACAAAGGCAGCCTTTATCCGAGTTCCTGAGTCGCGCTGGCCTGAACACAGGACACCTGAGAGGGTGTGGGAACTGTCTCTACTGATCCACTTACACAGTGCAGCCGCTGAGCCATATAAACACATCCAGACCTCTGCTGCAGAATGACACCAGCTTATTAGTGTCTGCATGTGATTACTTGGTGCTTAAACCATAATCCTGCTGCTGTGCACTTATTTAAACTTTACTTACCTACATCTACAGTCTGACATGTCAGATCAGAAATGAATGATCTGAAGGACAACAGATGTAAATAAATCGGTTGCCATAATTGGGTGAAAATCCTAATGAATGATTGCTCAGGTAATCCTCCACCAGCAGTTAAATCCCCCA
The DNA here is from genome assembly GCA_014656515.1 of Oryzias celebensis. Classification (NCBI taxonomy): domain Eukaryota; kingdom Metazoa; phylum Chordata; class Actinopteri; order Beloniformes; family Adrianichthyidae; genus Oryzias; species Oryzias celebensis. The sequence continues at coordinate 826,104 of BNCR01000007.1, read as the reverse complement.
AACTCGATGTGATCTTTGTGGAAAATTAGCGACTGCTTGTTTGATCAGGAGCCTCCAGGACCTCACGTTGAACAAACATGAAGATGAACATGAACATCAGCTCCACACGTTCCTCACAGATTCGTTTCATCACAATATTAAAACTGCCTTCCAAAGAGGAGTAATTAGTCTCATCAGAGCAGGCTGTCATCGTTAAAGACTTTCTGACTTTCTCCCTGTAATTTCACTAGGCTGCTCCAAGACGCCATGTCTACACATGGGAACTGGAGAACGGCACGCCGGCAGGAGGCAGATAAAGGGCGTTTTTAATTGCCATACTTTTCCTTATCAAGGTCTCAAAATAATCCTTGGATGGGGTGAATCAGTGGAGCATAATTCTGCCCCAAATCCTGTCTGATCACACAATGAAGTTCAGTTTAATGCTTGTTGGTGGAGGGGCGTTGGGGGGTGGCTGGTAACAAATAGATTGATTGGAAGAGTGAATGATGGGTTATCGAGACGTCACTGCTCATTTTCCTCATGTCTGAGGGTTTCCCTGACAGACCAGCAGGCGGCTGAAGGATCATGATGTGATGCAGGAGCAGCGTCTTTCTGACTGAAATGTTTTACATTTTTGCCTGATTTTGGAGCAGTGGATGTCAGTCTGGTGTCATTTGATCAGACAAAAGAAAACGGAGTTCCTTTTAAGAGGTTTTCCTCACTGAGAAGGAGGGTCAAAGGGCAGGGACGCCAGTTTAGTTTTGTCTGTTTAAGTTAGTTTAGCAACCAGCTATTGGGTCTAGTTTCTGACTGATTTTATGTTCTTTGGATAAATACCGGTGTGAAGCTCATTGAGACGGCTATGGTTGTGATAATGGGCTGTAGAAATAACATTGAACTGAACTCATCCAAGAGCCTGAAGATGCTAAATCCCGGTTGGAGGTGGACGGTGTTCAGCAGTGGGAGCAGACGGCTGAGTGAACCTTCAGGACTCAGAAACAGAGAGAGCTTTACACAGACTGAATTTCAACAGGAGTTTTATATTCAAGTTCATTTCATTTTATCTGTCTGTGATTGGCTGACACGCTCAGTGATTCTGTAGATGTGAACAGCTCCGTTCAGCGCCATCGTGCTGACCGTTCTCCAGTCTCAGGAATGTCTGCGTTTGTTGAAAACAATGAAATTGTTGTTTGTTTGTTTGTTTTAGGGGAGGGGGGTCCTTGTCATTTCTGCTGCTTCAACCCAGACAGTAACGACAACGAAAGGAAGAAACCTGCAGAAGACGTGGTTATCATGTCATGGAGGGACCCAAAATGCAGGAGCTTGGGCTCAGGAGCAGAGACTTAAACATTTCAGAATTTTCACAAACCAACAACCTGACGCTTCACTACGCTAAAGGTCAAGAACTGAAATGAAGACTCAGCACTGAACATGATCAAAACCAAGAAACATCACCGACAAAACCAAGAGAACACTCCTCATACAACCAGAAAATGGACTTCAGTGGGAGTTTGGTCCATGGAAGAGTCTGAAAATGAAACACTGGAAATTAACGACTGCTGATGCAGAAAAGCTCCGAGCAAATGTCCAAGGACGAAAGGGAAAAGAAAAATGAGGAAAACTGTTCCAGTCCTGAACAGATCTTTAAAACCTTCAAACGTTTTCAGACTTTTTCAAAAACTGAGTTCAAAACTTTCACATGAAGTTTTCAAGGGTGCAAAAACTTCCCAACATGTTCTTGTCTGTTCACCTAAAACCTTAAAGGCTTAAATATTAGCTTTCAGAGCTAAAAGGCTGCAGGATTTCAGCAAAATACAAGGATCTTGTTTGTCAGTCCCAGCACTTGATTTTGTTCACAGGAAGACCAAAAAATGGCTGACATTTTTATGTCAACGCTGAAGTTATGGAAAGCTGGACGTCTTTGACCTCCCGCAGAGAAACAAAACTCTGAGCGAAACTGCAGAGGCAGAGATTCTCCTCTACAGTCACTTTAAAGAAGCCTGTATGTGATTTAAAAGTCTTTTTAGTGATCCGCATCACTGACGACTATCTGACAGGGAATTCTCTAGCGAAGCCCAAACCTGCTGCTCTGAGGCGTTCGGGGGGGTGAGTGTCCTGACAGTGTGGTGCCACCGGCTCACGTGTACGTGTCAGACTGCAGCTTAACTCCATCACATCAGACCACTAATTGCCCGGCAGCAGACCAAAGAGCCCCGCATTGTCTGCAGAGAAGACGTGACATCAGTGGGCGTCACTTCTGGAAAATGATCACCTGTCAGCAAAGGTATCACAGGCTTTACATGAATCTATGCCAGTTCAATGACTGAGCTAGAAAACTGCAGTGGTTCAGATGTTCCCAAATGTTCTCCTTTTTCTCCTCTAAGGCTCGGACGACTCGCCAAACCTTAAGGGATGCTGTCGGCGCACATGACCTGCTTACAATCACACCAACAGCCTCCACCTGGATGAGTCTGTGGAGAAGTCACCTCCCAGAGGTCTTTCCTGACCGGGCCTCATCCAGCCGGAGTCCTGCTGACGGAAACAGTTTGCTGGTGCACACACATGCAGTCATGTGTTTACAGAAAAAACCGTGACCGTCTCACAACCACACGTCAAAAAACGTGGGGCCTTTAACCTCCCCCCTCGGCGTCTCACCTTTCAGCCCAACAACTGCAGTTAGATAAGCTGATACCCAGGAATCACACACCCAGGATAGTGCGGATACAAAGGAGCTATTGACAAACCTTATGGAAATAACCCGCTGTAATTACGCTGCTTTGTCATAACTCACAAAGCGATGGAGTTTGATAGAGAGTCCAGGATCCAGCAGCTGGTAAATCCAGAAAATCTCTTAATCAGTACCTTCTGACAGGAAAGGGTTTGTACAAACAACGAGATTCTCCCAGTGTTTTTAGGAAGTTGCAAGGTTGTTTGAAATGTTTGTATCAAAAGGTTAGAAGAAGAAAAATATTCTAAAATACAGGATGAAGAAGAAACACCCTCACCTTTTCTCATTGGTTCTCCAACACCACACCAGTACAGGATTTCAAGACAAATGTTCCCCAAAAATCAGACTATAATATTTGCTCTTTGTACCAAATTAAGTCTGGAATGTTCTGAGCTTCTGCCATTTGGATCAATAATGCATCATCCAACACAAGCGTTTTTATGAAGCTGCAACACTTCACCGTCATCAACCTAAAGGATCACAGCGCAGAGGAAGACCAACAAACAGTAAAGAGTTACTGAAGGTTGTGACCTTACAGGAGCTCTGCGCTGAATGCAGGTCAAACATCAAACATAGACCCACTGCAATGAACATTCTGGTTTGTCTTTCTAACATGTTCTCGCGGCACTTTTCTCATTCTGGAGAACATATATAAAGAAAATGAAGGTGTTTGTGAGCATGTCTTTTTTTAACATCATTAATCAGGAGCAGATGAAAAAACGCTGTTTGAAAAAGATTGTATATTTGACAGAAAATAAGCTCCCTGCTCTGGTTTTACATTATGGCTAAAAACAGGATAATCATAGTTAAAATCTGACTGAGAACACTGGAAATAGAGCAGAAGATGATCGGAGTGGACTTTAGCCTGCACCATCCTAAAGATCCTCTGTGTTCTGCTGCTCATCTCTGACTGAAAATCGTCTCTGACACAGTTTGTGGTTTTAATGAATGTTTGCTGAACTGGAGCAGCTGTTCTAGGAAATGCTGTAACTGCTGTTTGTGATGCTGCTGCACAGAAACCTGCAGGTGACAACAAAACACGCTCAGCTCTGCTTTCTCAACATGAAGATACGGAACCACAACTTGAGGATCCACTCAGTCTTCTCACTGAGTGGCTGTGGAACCAGGTGTGGAACCAGGTGTGGAACCAGGTGTGGAACCAGCTGCCCCACTCCGTTCATTGGAGCGATTTGTCCTGTTTAATCTGGACCTCTGGACAGGAGGTTGTGGTTGTTCTCCAACTGTCCATCAGAAGATGCTGATCCTCCTCACTCCTCACCCGGCGTTTGCTCTACTTCACATCAAGCTGCTGACGCATGTCTCGCCTTCGTCTCAGACGTGTTTCCTAACTGCACCTTTTCCCTCCCAGCCCCCACTGCTGGGGTTTATGATGTGGACAGGAGCGGACAAGTCGTCCGTTGTTATGAAACCTGATCAGGTAAAAGTGGAACAGGGCTAACCAGGAATGACCACGGAGAGTTGGCTGGGCTGCAGCCCCCCCAGGATCTGTGATGATTGGACAGGAAGCCGCAGACAGCTCTGAGGGGGGGGGGGGTCATGAGACCAACACCTGGTTTGAGAGGTTTTCCTTTTTCTCTTGAGAACAAAGAGCAACACAATTTCACTCTAGTGGAGAAATCCTCTTTAGCCTCTGAGACAAAGAAACTCATTATCCTGGAGGAGCAGGAAAGTAAAACACAGCCTGTGCTCACCAGGTGAACTCACCTGAGGCTGCAGCAGCAGACAGGTGTGCCGCTCTCTGCACATGTAGCCACAGGCATCCATTTTTACATTTCTCTGTTTTCATTTTGTGCAAAAGTTAACATTCTCTGGCAAACAGCTGCAGAGCGAGCGAGCACGTGCACAGCGGCCCACAGCGTGAAGCCTTCAAAGATCTGGAAAGAAGGGATCCTCAATCCAGCAGCAGCAGACCGTCATCAGGTAAACTTAGCGGGTGGTCGCTTTTACAGCCCAGCTTTCTGTGCAAGTTCATGTGCAGCTGGACCACAGGCCCTCTGACACAGATACCTCTCCACATTCCCTGGATGACTCTGCCAGTTCATTCCTCTGAAATTGACTGCTTAGCCGAGGAGGCCAGACAGAAACGTAAGGACACGCCGGCAGTGGAGACTGCCGGCTGCTGTTAGGAACCATCAGAACTGTTGCTTTAGGACCACCGGCCAAAAGATGAGGGGAGTCAGAGTTTCTGCGTCCTCCTCACTACCAGAGAAAACACATTTTGTCCAGTCAGCATTTTTAAAACCTCCAAAAACTACAGTTCCCAGAGTCGCGCCCCTTCACATTTGGTATCCCTGAAAGGCCTCAAATGCCCTCTGTGGAAACCAAAAGGAGTCTATTCAGTAGGATGTAGTGGTCTGGAGATATTCAGTTTGATAGATGTCCTCCTAGAGGACGCGTTTGCCGGTAGGTTTTAGGGCGCACAGGGCCTCATCCACGTGCATGAGAACGTGCATGAGAGCGTGCATGGATTTAGAGTGGAAGGGAACTGGAGCGTTCACGGCTGGATGTGTGGGAACACGCCGCCGCACACACTGGTGCACACACATGCACTGCAGTGCAGGTGAAGGTGCAGATGCTCTTTATGCAGATATGCAGTTTGGGGTGGGGGGTGGGGGCAGTAACTTAATGTAGCCGCAGCCAAACACAACGGCTGCCATAAATGACAGTAAAGCAGCTGAATTCTGGAACAGATTTTCCGGACATGCAGTGCTTCAGACCCACATCAGATAACACAACTTTCATGTTGGTCTCCAGACAAAATATGGACAGCAGCCGTCCGTCATCCTGCATGACAACAGACGCAGTCATCAGGCTCTGGAATGACCTCAGCTCGCCCACAGAGGAAGAGGCTTCAGCAGGAAAGGACAACCACACTTTCTGCAGCAAACAAATGAATGAAGACGTTAAAGTCTTCACTCACAAAAGCATCCAGACACTGAGACCCTCATACTCCCAGCTGCACAGAAACAGTAAAGATGTTAAATCTCCATTAACAGGGGGTGAGTGAGCTGCGGCGCCACCTTCCAGCCATGTACAGTTTGGAACTAACCCTCTAACATATTCCAGACATGCACTTACCTGCCCTGCTCTGCAACAACTGCCTGCTGCACTGTAAGCATCGCATTCAAGGCTTTCTGCCTAAGGAGCTGCTGGAAACATTTGTGATGCAGGAACCTGCTTCTCCAGAGGGAATGCATGAATATTCTCTCCTGCAGCTCCTGGACAAACGCTTGGCTTCCTCCTGCCACCTCAAAACTAAGAAACTTTTCAAATGAACGTCGCATGTGATGCACCTGATGCCACACAAAGTGCAGCCTCAGCATTCACTGCTGCAAATGAAAGAATGTGCATTCAGACTTGAATGCTAGAGGTGTTGTTTCAGAGCTGTAGCTTCTGCTTGGTTTGTTCCTTACCTCTGTGGCGCTCACAGCCTAGTGTGCGTGCTGGACGGCGGCCAGCTGCAGCAGTGTTTGAATCCCGGCCATCCCAGACTCAGATTGAGTCACTCTGCTATCCATTCCTGCCTTGTGTTCCTCCCGGCTTCTCGGCCTTCCAGCTCCTTCAGCGCCTCCCTGCTCCTCATCCACGGGCCTTTGAAAAGCTGCTCCTCTGCTTCTTTCTGCTGCTCCTGCTTGTTTCTCAGTAGAAACAAACCCAGGCTGAGAGAAGCTGCTGCAACCACTTGCTGCTGACAGAGCTGCTTACAATGCAGATCCCCTCAGTAAGCTGCCCTGCTCTGCCTTCCCTCTGGCCTGCTTTCCCTCCGCCCTCTGCTACTGTTGGAGAAGAGCTCTCCTGTTTTCCTCCTATTCTCCTCCCCTTCTCTCAGCCTTCTTCTAATAGCTGTTTAGTGTCTGATTTCAGCACCTGCTTTGATTCAGACAAGAACAGAGATCCAAACAGAACTAAACTGTGACTCTGACCCAGAACAGAAATGAGCAAAGACTCTGCAAAAGGAGGATTTCATGCAGAAAGGGCATTCTGTGCTTGTTCAACTTGAAGTTTGAGACATGTATGCACCAGAAAGACTCCAATTCTAATCTTTGCATGTGAAAAGTTGCACATTTGCATGCCAGTCTGTGTGCAACAGTGGAGGAGGGTTCTGTCGGTGCAAAGCGTCTGGCATTGTGAGCACGCCCGGCTGTTTTTGCCAAACTGAGATGGTGACAGACAGAAGCTGCCAAGGCTTGCTTCAACCAGGACCTCCTTTGGTTCTTCATAACCGTTGTTACCTGGGCGTGTTCCCTCGTCAAACATGAAAAGAAGGTGGCAGATTGACTCAGGAGACGTGTCTGCTCAGTTCCTGTGAGGATCTGATGAATGTCTTGCTTTTTAAATGGTGATGAACCCGCTCATGTGGGTTCGGAGTGTTTTCAAGTCTTCCTAAACATCCGGTGAACTTTATTTTCTGACAAAGCGTGAATGAAGCCTGAATGACAAACCAATAAACCTGTTAAATGCAGACTGAGGTGAGGGGAGTTTTTTGGGAATACTGTGATGCCTCCCCTGGCATGTGAACTTTCCAGGATGACGTGGAGCTCTGCAGCTCTCCAGTCTGCATCCTCACAGGAGCAGCTGCTGAATGAACCGGCGGGTGTCCGTGCTGCGTGCCTGTGCACACAGACATGTACGGACTCGGTCTTCCTGCAGGCCACGGCAGCGCACAGCAAGCACAACAACCCGGCGATGAACCTGACCGGCAGTGAGCAACGCTGGGCGAAGGGCTGCAGCGTTCCTTTAGAAAAGGGGTGGCAGAAGAACAACAGAGACAGGAGGAGGAGAAAGGAGAGGAAGAAGGCTGGCAGGGCCAAGGCGGAGGAGGGAGGGAAGATAAGATCAGATAAAAGTCAGGAGCTGCTCGAGGCTGCAGCCGCCGGTGGATGGAGTGAGAAATCATTAACCAGCAGCTGTCTGTGGGGACTCCTAATAAATCTCAGTTTTCTCTGAAAACTACCGGAGAAGATGGAGACATTTGAATGAAAGTTTAGCCCTGCAGCTCAGCGAACAGCTTTTCCCAGACTTCCATCATCACGTTAGAAACTGAAAAGCATCCATCAATCAATTCCAAAGCAGAAGACATGTCATTTAAAGGTCCAGATTCTACATTTATGTTTCCATCATTTAGAACCCTGCATGCTTAGCAATGACCTGAAACAGCAGCAGCCTTTGACAGCGAGCTGTTTACCACCTTTATCAGCCAGTGATAATCGCAGGACTTTGACCACAGAGCAGTGGTTTCCTTAAACACCTCTGATGCTGAGGGTTGGGACGGCCTCACCGGGGTCTGCCGGGGTTTTTAGGAGAGCTTTCATGAGTGAGAACATCTGTGTCATCTGATGGACAGAGAGCTGGAGGTCCCAGATTTTCACCTGCTAACATGCTTTTGCAGGTTGCATTATTGGTTTCATTTTTTTGCAGGAAGACGTTTGTATTCATGTCAGGAAACACTTTTGATTTCCAGAGAATTTGACACGAAGCCGAAGTCCAGAGACGGATCTCCAGCCTGCAGGTCTCCTTGGCCGCTGCTGGAGGAACTCATGAAAGATTATTAAAGAAATAACCGCTGATGCATCCATGCTTTGGCTCTTCTGGTTGTTGTTGTTAGTGTGAAAAATGTCAGTTTGGTGTCAGTTGTTTTCTCAGACCTTTTTATCATTGTTTCTGTGCAAAAAAAGAAAAACCACAATTCCAAAGAAAAAGAATATTATAGAGGTAAAAAAAAGTTCCTTTGAGCAAAGCCGTTCATCCGTCCATCTCAGCTCCGTTCTTCTTCTGCTTTGGACTTCTAACTCCTGAATCCAGTGGGCGGGTCGCTTGCTTCAGGACCGCAGTTGAGTTTGGACAGAAGGAGGATGGAGCAGAGAAACAGAAGTTACCACACCAGCATGGAGAAGGTGAAGCATGCAGCGTTTGAAGGAACCTGAAGGAACATTTCATGCTGAGCTGCTCTGACGGTTTATGGTTCCGTCTGGTCTCCAAACTCAGACCTAAACTGATGACTTCAAATCTTTGGACACTGTGCTGCAAACAGCAGAGAAGAACAACAGAAGTTCTGGTTTCTGGTGTCACAAAAGTGAGTCGGAACAAATCCCATCTGGGTTTGATTATAAACTTTATAAACTGTTGATTTGACTTTTGTTTCCTTTAAGGAGCCACAGGAGACTTTTGTAACTGCAGCCAAGATACGTGTCCCAAGGACACCCCCCGGTGAGTTTGTATTGGGCATTCTACTCCACTTCTATTTGAATTTATCTGTCACAATTTGGTTTTCAGAAAAGAACCAGTAGAAACAGCACCAGTTTAAACTGAAAACAACGTCCAAACAGGAAGAAGAACCAAAATGGAAATATGATTATTGATAGATGTGCACATAGAGAAACATAAATCAAAGGTGATATGTCTGTAAAGATTTAAGAAGATACATTTGAATCGTGTTGGGGTGCACTTGGGTGTGTGGAGGATAAGATTTAAATGGAACCAAATGAGTGTTTATGACAAAGATAGATAGTGGGACCACAGCGTGCAGACATACATGTGGTCCAGAGCACTTCCTTTTGGAAATTTCTTGTGTTTTTTTTATGATCTGGTCCTTTCTTATCTTTTTTATACCTGCAGGATGGTAACAGGGGGCCTATCGCTGCAGCCTATTCCCACCATTGTCAGATAGAGGACACAGCTGGGACTGGAACCAGAGCCTTCTCGCTGTGAGACGAGTGCTAACCACTACACTACCGTGCAGCCCTCCTACAGTTTCCATTCAAATATTACCTGCCTGCATGCAAACATCCTACAACAAACGTCCCAAAAGGTCAATAAAAACCATCAGCAAAAGCATTGTTCTGACCACCGCCATCACAGCAACATTACACCTGATGTTTGGGGGTTAGGGTTAGCACTTTAGCTGATGACTACAAAATCTGAAAATAAGATCCCAATATCCCCATCAAACTCCAAAACTTTGATCAATTCACACAAACAGGACTTTTGGCACTTCTGGGTTTCCATAGATTCCTTAGCCTTTAGAGCAGCAGCTGGGCCACTGAGGAAACAGCTGACAGAGCAGAGGAAGTCCACCATGATCCCGGATCGTTCTGGTGAACTTGTATTTCTCTAAATTTGAAAACCATGAGATAAAGTCCAACAGGGTCCATTTTTCACTAAAGTCATTTTATTTTCTTCTAGAGTTTAAAAATGTGGTGTTTTCTGTGTTGCAGATACCGTTCAAATGACTGCAGAAACAAACAGTATTATTTTGAGACTTTCGCAATTCATTTTCATCAATGAATGGTGAATATGCCAAATGTTAGTGTCCTGTCTCCATCAGAGGGGCCCGGTGTGGAAGACAATCAAGTCAAGTTCTCTGACTTTAATGCTAAAGCTCATCTGCATTTCTCCTGAAAGGGAAATAATCTGCTCTTTCATTTGTCTGTTGGACTTTTTTGTTGCATTACGATGTGGGTGTGTCCATGTTCCTGCATGCTGAGGTGGGCCCGCCCCTCTACTCACCAGCAGGGCCTCCTGGTTCTCGGCGAGAGCTTGCTTTGCCAAATAATGCTCCCTCTTCACCTTTAACTCCAAAGACTCGGGCACATCAGGAACAATCCAGTCGATGGCTCGGAGCACAAAGAAGACCACATGCTGGAGGAGATTTCACAGAAGATCAGACCATCATCATCCAGTGGAAGAAGACGGAGAAATAGAGGATTCTGAATTCCACAGATCTGGACATTTTGACGCAAAGCTGCTGCTTTCATACCTCGAATGCAATAATAAAACCAAGTCGGACAGCAAGAAGCTCCCAGTAGAAGAGCGTGTAGTTTCCATCGTTGTCTCTGAAGGCTTTATATCTGAAAACATGATGAGTAATCATCAGTGGTAAAAAGAAGACAGACACTACCCTCTGTTGGTCACATCATTACAGCACACAGAGACACTCCTGACTGAAACGATTGATCCTAATATTCTCCTGGAAAGTTTACACTTTGCTTCTTCTCTAAATTCATTTCAAAGCAGTTTTGTTTCAATATGTTAAAACCAGATTCCTCCGATGAGTCTTCAAAATGATTTTTATGAGATCAGCTGCTTTTGAACGCCGCGGTGTGGCGTAGACGTGTCAAAACCCAACTTCACGTGAATCTCATTGTGTCTGTTTGAATGAACAGACAATGACTGGTAGATGTCTGTCAGCAGCTGATGGAGCGCACCAGAATGAAAGCTGCCACAAGGCAGGACCAAGGAGGTCAAACAACAACACGTTGGCATGAATGCAGAGCTCCAGCAGCCGGCCTTCATGGAGGAAGACATTCCACACATTCCTCACACAAAAGCACATGATTGTCTGTGGGAATTTGCCAAAAGGCTCATGAAAAACTCCCGGAGCCCAAAAAGGAAACTTCTCCAGTCAGAAAAACAAACTCAACTGTCAGAAGGTCAGAATCCATGTGAGGAAAGACGGACGCAGAGCATTTATGGAGAAAACCCAGTGGAAGAACAGCATAACTGAAAGCCTTCGTCACATGCGACCCTTTTTATTTTATTGCTTTTATTTTATTTCTAATAATTGAATTATAACAGTGTTATATTTTTCTATATTGTGTTTTTTTATTGTCTTTTTATTTAGTTGAATTTAGACAGCAGCAAATACAACTTCCTTTGGAAATAAAGTACTTCCTGTGTCAAATAAATAAAAATGATTTTATTATAAAATAATAAATAACTAACCTGAAATTTTTCAAAGCATTTGCTTTTTATCTCAAAGCCAAAGAGCCACAATGGAGTAAAAAAGATCTGCAGCTGGCTCCGGAGCCTCAGGTCGCAGACCCCTGCTTTAGTTGTTAGGGGGGTGTGAGTCCTGGCTCCTGACTGACACCATGCTGCACGCACAGGCTGTGCACGTCATACGTAAGCGCCCATTGGATGCCTGTATTATGTCCACACACTGCACTCTGATTGTCTCATTTCCTCGTTCCTCAGGCTGCAGAAAGCAGCGTGCACGTATCACGTGAACAACACTAAAGAGATCCTGTTACAATCTGCAGATTTGGGGGGGGTTGCCCTGCCCCGTATACCGGGGTGGATACCGGACGACATCCTGTATCCACCCGTAAGGACAGTTGGGAGTAAGACTGAAGACTCTGGAGAAGGCTGCTCTGTTTCCTCATTCAGGAAGTAGACAAGAGCACACTGAACCTGCACATGGGATACTCGGTGTAGTTCAGAGGAGCGTAGGCCAAGCTGAAGTTGACGTATCCGTGTAGACCTTTATCAAACTTGTACTGGTACAGCAGGCGAGGTAAAAAATCGGATGTGAAGGCTATCAGGAAAGCCTGCGGAGCAGAACATCATGATGACACTCGTGCTCCATCTCTGTCCCAAAGCGTAAATCAAATGTACCCACATTAGCGATGACGGACAGGTGGGACAGGCCTTCCAAAATGCTGAACCAGACCCCGATGTTCTGGGTGCGCTCAGCCACGGGCCGCCGGTACTCGCATACAAACTTGTGTGCATCAAGACGGATCTCCACCCAATTGTTGAGGAGAGCGAAGAGCGGAGCGAGAGGAAAAGCAGCCACAAAGATGGTGATGAACCCGAACTGCAGGACTGCAGGACAAGAAGGGGTCTTGAGGAAACAACAGACAAATAGACTGATTTGTCGGTTAAACCACTGACAGCAGGTGTAATCACCCATCTCCAGGTATTCTTCAAACAGCCCCCCACACTCTACCAGCTGGTAGTCTTCCTCCCACCGATGAGGTTCACAGGAAGCCTTACCCCCCAGCACGTTGGCTACTGTTCTCCTCTGGCGCCAGGCTTTGACTTTACTGCAGTCAGGAATTGATGGACAACAGGGGTCTGATATGGCCATGAAATACTCGATATACACTTGTGTTATACATTCATTAAACTGCAGGCCTTAATGACCAAAGCTCTGCCTACGGTAGGATGAACTCCTGGATGTTGTTGATGAGCTGCTTCCCCACCATTATGATGAAGAGTTGCTCCGCCAGTTCGATGAGACAGCCTCCGGGTCCACACTGCCGGAGGAGGACACACACACACCCAGCAAAGTGAGTACCGTAACTCCGTGTAGAAAAACATTGAGAACTTCCTTGAGACGTGACTCACATCTTCGTTTCTCATTCCAAACAATGTCCCATAGTTAGTAGGATAACCTACAAACCTGAGCATGGGCAGATGAATGACAGACGGACTTTTAGCTGCTGTTTCAGAATCATTTTGGGGTTTTCTGTGTCTCACCTTCCTTTGAAGAACGCCACATAGAAAGGAGACGAGTAGAAGTTGACGAACTGGAAGATGAAGACTTTGAAGGTGAAAGCATTGTCATACTGGGTTTGAGTCCTGTGCATCTCTGTGACACGAAGAGATGTTAAAGAAGAGTCACTTTTGGAAACATGTCTTTGAACGATGACTTTCATGCTACACACACACTGGGCATGTGATGCACGTTCAGGAACCTGCTGGACACGGGTTCTTGAACATGTTTTTAGCATGCGGTGTTCACACTGGACGGTCCCTTTCTGATCCTTTCACATATACCTACAGTAGGAAGAGGTTTGGTGTGAAATGTGGAAGCAGTGTACATCTGGGGAATCTCATTCCAGACTTTTTCTGTCACAGCTCTATTCCGATACATGAAAGACTCAGTGTCATAATTCCAGCCAACTGCAATTATTAATTTCTCCTCTATGATCAATCTACAAACAGTTGGCACTTCCATGTTTTAAAAAGGATACCATCCACATTTGTGACTACCAGCTCCAAATCCCTTATAAGTCAAAGTTCAACTGGTCAAACTTTCAAGGCGTGTTCAGTGGCTGCATGTTTGCATGTAGAGCCTAAAATGTGCACGTGTTTGCATTTCCATAGGCTTTTTATTGAACTATTGCTTGAACGCCCGTTTCTGAGCCCGGTTGAACGTGGCATCACAGTGAAAGCTGCAGAGGCTTCTGCCTTACAGACTTACATCTGGTTTTATGGATAAAGTAACATTCTCTAAGGACAAAAACCAACAAGACTGTGGCTGAATCTGAATTCCTCCCATCCCCTCCACCTGCAGGGGCATTTGAAGCTTTAGCTGTGTCCACACTTGTTTTTTAAAGGAGAGTTGCAGGGATTGAGGGTTGGAAGCTATGCGCTAACGTAGATGCCTGGAGACTATTGACGACGTCATTGAGGGGAAGTAACGTCTGAATTTGAAGACACTATTTCTTCATAACTCTCCGTTTGGGGGGGGTAGGGAAGGAATTCGGATTTGGCCTTAACGAGAGTGGGGCAGGATCCTCCTCCACTATGACTGACAGGCTGGCGTGATGGTACCTCACAGGAGTTTGACGTGTTCGATTCCTACCCCATTTAGTCAGCTGCTCTGCTAACGCCGTGTAGACCTGCCCCATCAACAAGATGAGGCCCAGGTTCACGACGCTGCTGGAGATGTTGGCGATGGTTGCAGCCTGCAGAGGACAGCACACGCCTGATGCTTCTGCCCTTCTAACCCGCCCCCCCCCAGCTATGCTGGGATGTACCTCTGTCCGCAGCACGGGACTCCCGGTGTGGTACATCATGACGCTGATGATGCCGCGGCACATTACCACTGTCACCAAGAAGATGATCACCACGCACAGCTGGGAGCAGAACCAGCAGAGGAGGAGCAGCGCTCAGAGGGCGACCGTGACAACCCGCCATGACACCGCAGCTGGGACTCACCATGAGTATGATCACCATGGAGCCCGTGAACATGCGCGACAGCCGGGTCTTCTCAGGAAAGTAGGGTTCTTTGACCCCGGTCACAGGATTCTGCTCCACAGTGGGGGCCATGGCGGCAAACTCTGGCCGAGGACGTTCCTGAAGGGATACAGGTGACCAGAGGTTAAAGGGCTCCACAGAAACGAGACGCACACATGTCCTTCTGCAGGATGACTTTGACTGGACAGTGACCAACAGAGACCTTTATGTAAGAGAGCTTCAGCTGTGAAAGGGACCTTTATAAGAACACTGAACTAAACTGACTGAGGAGGACTAGTCCCTGTGTGCTGTGGGAGGAGCCAAAGAAGCAGAAGATAGAGGCATAAGGAAACAGCAATACCTCTTCCTCGTGAAAGTCCATGCAGTCCCAGTGATGAGCCAGGGTGGCCATTTTTCGCTTCCAGTACTCCAGAAAGGTTACGGCCCAGAAGGCCATGAAAACACTGAAGAACACGGTACCGGGATGGTCGAACAGGTAACCCAGCTGCAAAAGCACACACAGACAGAGGAGATGGTCTGCAGGCCTGCAGGCTGGGCTGCTTGCTGAAGCAGAGAAGCTCCTTCACCTTAGCCATGGTGCAGATGTCAGACATGTTCCACGCCTTACATGTCTTACAGAGAGGACACATCCGATACCTGGAACCGCCGTGACAGATTTCCTCGCTGACGGACACACAGACAGCAAGGAAGTGAGACAACCACAGTTCCAAGGTTTTTCATTAACCAGATATTTATGAAAGAAAAGAGATTTGAAGTTCAGCTGGAACACAAATGCTCTTCTAATAGCATGGAGAACCAAAGGAGGTTCTGTTGGCTTCCATTCATCATTCCCCTCATCATCCAGCCTTCCATCATCCAGCCATCATCCATCTTTCCACCTATCACCCATCCAGCCATCATCCATCATTCCACCCATCATCCATCCTTCCATCATCTATCCATCATCCATCCATCATTCCATCATCCAGCCATCATCCATCTTTCCACCTATCACCCATCCAGCCATCATCCATCATTCCACCCATCATCCATCCTTCCATCATCTATCCATCATCCATCCATCATTCCATCATCCAGCCATCATCCATCTTTCCACCCATCCAGCCATCATCCATCCTTCCACCTATCATCCATCCAGCCATCATCCATCTTTCCACCCATCATCCATCCACGCATCATCCATCATTCATCCTTCCATTATCTATCCATCATCCACCCATTATCCATCTTTCCACCCATCATCCATCCACGCATCATCAACCCTTTCTCCCATCATCCATCCATCCATTCCTTTTCTGAAACCACTGACTCAGGGTCTCTGGGTTGCTGGAGCCTATCCTATCTGCTGTTGGGTGAAGGTGGGGTTATCCCTGGACATGTTGCCAGTCTTTTTGCAGCGTCCACAAACACACACATAAATCCCCTCCCACACATGTACACCCAGGCACACACATCCACAATCATTTACATCTAGTGACAATTTGGACACATTCCTGAATCTATGAATCATGTTTTTGGTCTGTGGGAGGAAACCCGAGCTTCTGGAGAAAACCCACATGAACCAGAACATGCAAACTCTGCACAGAAAGAACCCAGCTGGGATTTGAATCCAGACCTTTTCACTGTGATATGAGAGGGCTAACCACTACACCACTGTGCAGCCTTGTTTTCTACATTTCTGTCAAAAATGATCCAGCAGGTTCATTCTAACCAAGCTGAGGTTCTGAAGGAAAACCTCCACTTTCTCCAGCAGAACCGTCGCCTGATTCCTTCCATTCATGGTGGGAGAACGTTCCAGATGGGACAGCTAAACACTGGAGTTCATGAGGATCATGTACAGATGTCTCTTGAAGGCAGAGTAAATGTTTGTGGATGTGACTTTGGTTTCTGTTTTCAGAGAGGTTTAATGCGGAGACGATCCTGAGAGGACAAGCGGTCGATGTTCCTTTAGGCTCCTCATCAGCTGCAGAGAGTGGAGGTAGATCGATACTAATCTGATGCTGGAGCATTAGGAGCTGAAGTGTTGCTGGAGCCAGACGCCCTATAGGGGCACGTGCAGGACGCACGAGGAAAACCCTTTGGTTTGTGTGTGCAGACTTACGCCGGCGTGTTGGTGCCCATGGTCATGACCCCGGACACGAAGATCAGCGTTCCAACCACGGCGGCGGGCAGCAGCCAAGCCGTGTAGAAGCCTGGAGGATGGAGAGCTCCGTTATCTGATGCTGGGAGGAGAGCGCCATCAGCACACGCGCCGGGTCACAACCCCCTCCCACCTGAGGAGAACATCAGCGGCTGACCACTGCAATTTATCACAGGCACAAGTCTGTGCTGCCCCCACAAACAAAGGATTTTACACCAAATCCGGAGGGTGGATGAGGCGTTTCTACAAAAGCTACAACAGAAAAAGAGTTCAAAAATATAAAGATAAAGACGATTTTAAGTTTGAAGCTTTTAAGCTGTAGAAGGTTGATCTAGAAGTTCTTCTTCTCTGCTGATGGAGCTCTAGAAGCAGAAGAACCAAACATGAAAACGCACCCAACCAAGCAAAGTAGAGAGCGATCTTCTCCCCAAAGTACTCCCTAATGTGGTCCAGTGGTTGGTACTTGTACCACTTGCTCCAGCGGGCCCAGTAGAAGTACAGAACCTGCCTCTGGTTTAGGTCATCAGGTCGGATCTCCTGCTTTGGAAGCTGGAAAGGTCCCTGGAGAAGAACCCAAAAGGTCATCAGCCAGAGGAGCAGCATCTTCAGGCTGCAGAGCAGGTAGTTCACCTCATGGAGGGGGAAGGCTGCAGCGAACGCCCCCTCCGCCACCAGCCTGTCCACGCCCACCTCCGCCTTCTTCCGTTTACCGTACACCGTCCTGGCCAGAATCTCATACACCTGGAACAAACACCTGTCCTGATGAGACGCAAAGGTCGGGACCTGCTGCTGCGCATGCGCCACTTACAACCCGGTGCCTCTGCGTGTTGCTGAAGTATGTCTCGCGGTTTTCGTATCCAACGAACCTAAAAAGGCACCGGAAGCTTTAGAACAGGGGGTGACATTTTCACTGTCAGGGGTTTCAGACGGAGCTCACCTGTGCATCTTTGACTTCCGGAAGGCGCAGGTGTAATAATCCACGGGTCTGTTGGGCACCGACTCCTTCATGACGTTGGGAATGCAGAACCTCTTCAGCACGGAGGCGGAAGTGTTCAGCTCCAGATGCTGCTGCGCCTGAAAAACAGCCGCGCTTCCTTCATCCTTTGGCGGGAAAAACCATCATTTGACTGTTGAACTTTGACTCAAACGAGGGTTCTCTTGACCCCAGATATATATGCTGTTACACTGTGATAGCTGCAGACGATGGTTTTGACATCTGGACTGCAACTGGAAGAAGGTTTGCAGTCCAGATGTTATGACTCAACCTCAAGTCAACATGTTCGTGAGGCGGAAGGAGAACTGCGCTCCTCATGTTCTGACCTGCAGCGGAGCTCGGAGGCGCAGTTCCTCTGCATAGCACACCAGCACCTCCCAGGGAGCGCTGATTTTCAGAAAATGGATGGTTTTTCTCTCATTGGCCGTTTCCTCCTGCACAAGAGGGCGACAGAGGAGTTCAGAGGCAGCTGGAGACTCCAGCCTGGAGACCTCCTCTGTGCGTCAAAGCGCATGGAAACGGCACCTTTTCCATGCGTAAGCCAGCAGCCTGGAGGTTCCGAGCAAACTTGTCCCGCCACTGCTGCAGCTGCGCCCTCCGTCGCTCGGACCTGCTGCTCTCCTCGCCGGCACCCCCCCGCCGGTTCCTCCGCACTCGAACCTCCCACACCAGCACAAAGTCTGCGCGCACCACGCACTGCGGTTGGTCACTGCTGTGTGCGGGGGGCGCGCGGCCTCGGCATACTCACCGATCTTAGTTGTTCCATCTCTGAAGTAGTTTCCGAGCTTTGGGGCAGTTAGGGTGCAGGAATTGCCCCTCTCAGCTTCATCTGCGGCTGCATTGAAAAGCTGAAACAACGTTCAGGTGGAATCAGAGTCAGTGAAAACCCGCGAAGCTGCAGTGATTTGCATTGAAACTCTTAAAGAGTTAAAGACACTTCCGGGTGGATGGATGCCTGCTTTACTGGCGTGCACGCGCCGGGCTCTCCAGCACCCTCTCGTAAGGGAACACGCTGGTGTTCTCGGGGTGGGCTGCTGGTAACCCTAACCCACCAAAGCTAAAACCTTTTGAATGAAAATGGACCCAGTTCCAGAACCAGAACATCCCTCGTGTGTCCGTTTCTAAAGGATGGACATCAAAGAAAATCTTCTGCTTCAACTTACATGTTACTTTTGTTAAAACACTGCAGGCTTCACTAAGGACCCCCCACCCTGATGAGCGTAAAGCGACATGCTGCAATGCGCATGTGCAGTTCTAACACAGCCCCCATGCAGAGACTGCAGGCAAATACGTCCCCCCTGCCCGAACACCTTTTTGGGGGTAAAATATCAGTGTTACGAAACAAATCAACGATGCCTGAGAGCGCGCGGGGGGGGAGACGACACGAACCTTGGCCTACACTGGAAAGAAGGAACATTCTGAGGAGAGTTCTAAAAGCTCCGCGCACCGATTCCCGGACAGATGTCAGTAGAATGGGATTCTGAAGTGAAACGTGTCGAGCTGTCAGAGTAAACGTTTCCATCTGAGGTCAGTCAGCTGTGAAGGAGTGATGGAGAAGAGCCGCTGAACCCCGGAGGAGAGGAAACTTCGGGTGGGGGTCGTGTACTTACTCTCGGGGGGATGAAAGCTCCATAATGCAGACTTCCATAGCCGTCCGCGCTCTGCGCGTACCCCCTCTCATCCAGGTCCAGGAGGACCTCCGTGTCTTCTCCCCGCAGCCCCGAGCCCTTCCTCAGCATGACGGCAGAAGGTCCAGCCGGCGGGACGGAGGCGCTGCCGGTGCAGAGCAAAGATGCTGATACTGCCTTTGAGCAGAGGGCAGCAGCACTCTTCCTCCCTCTTCCTCCTCTTCTCTCTGCAGACCTGGAGCTGCTTCACTACATCTACTGAGGAATACCGTAACGGAGCCAGTATGCAGGCAGCAGGCTTCACTGAGGACCCCCACCCGGGACTGCAGTGAAGAGGAGGAAGAGGAGGCAGAAGAATGTCATCAGGAAGACGGACCAGAACCAGAACAGGAAATGCTTCTTACTAAGAAAGTGTGATCAAAGCCAGCAGTGCTCTGATCAATGACTGACAGAAATCCTTTAGAGGAAAAACTTTATTTAAAAGCATCACTTTACAGAGTCCCCTGCGACAGACTGGCGACCAGTCCAGGGGTGTCCCCTGCCTTTGCCCAAGAGTAGCCGGGTTAGGCTCCGGCAGCCCCGTGACCCCGAAAGGGATAAAGCGGTTTAGAAAATGAATGAATGAATGAATGGATGAACTTTACAGAGTCTGCAAACAACAGCCGAGGAGGATTCAAATGAGTCTCAGTCTCCCGTCATCCAATGAAGTTGGATTATTAACCCACTTCAGTCCTAATCATTCCAATAAATCATAACTATTGATTAAAGAAGTGACCGCCTTCACATAGATTCTTAGAAACCTCCGTTCTGAAGCTGCGGGTCTGTGCGGGACCCCACAGATGTGCCCCGCGCGTTCACGTCAAAGGGCCCGTAGTGTGCTGCTAAAACAGGATAGATACACAGGATGTTGTAGAATATTATGGGATGTTGTAAAATATGCAGAAACTTGGCAACAGCAACACAAAGAGCTGCGCGTGATTAACTGACCGGGTTGCGAATTTCAAACGAGCAGCATAAACCACAATGACTTCAGCGCCATTCAACGTCACACCTGCTCATCCAAATTTAAGGCTGGCCTTTGATTGGTCGCCATCTTCCATCCATTGAAACGAACGTGTTTTTACTGCCCGTTTCCTCCCGTCGGTCTGTGCGCTTGCGCCGTTGGCGCAGCTTCACCTCCGCTGGTCCTGGATGAGGCTGGCCGCCGTCAGCGCATTTCCCGGCAGATCAGACTCCCATTTGCCGCATCAACCCGTAAACCCTCGTGCGTAAAGATGCTATCCTCAGGGCGCAGATGGTTCCATTTGTTCCAGCAGCGCCGCGTGCTCTGCGTTCATTTCATTCTCAATCTAAAACGCGCTAAATCCTCATTGAAACGCAGCTGTTTGCGCCAGTTGTTCTTTTGCAGCCGCTCTTTGGAATTCACCCATATATCCAGTTAAACGCGTGCACGTGCCATCTGAGCGCGAGGACTCCTTTTTCAGGATTTTGATAACGTTTTGAAGAATAACTGCATTTTCTGTCACTTTCGTCCATGTTCCTCAATCTCTCCTCCTCCTGATGCCATTTGCTTTTTGACCGTGTTGCTGCATACTTCCATGTCTTCATCAATCTTTACTGCCTTTAATTGACTTCAAACAGGAAGAATAAAAAGGGTTTGTTTCGAAAGGACCCCCAGCAAACCCGAGGGCCTGGAACAGGAAAAAGGCTCATCCAGCAGATCTCATCAGATGTTACCTCCCTCATCTCTGTGATTCATTTCTGCTTGATCAAATATTGACATGTGGACAGACGTTCCTCTGAAATGTTCTGACTGAAGTTCTCCTGTGGTGACGTCTGAAACATCTATGACTTCCTGCTCCAGCGCAGATGTCCTTCAACCTTCTCTGCTCTCCCACCAGAGAGCTTCACTTATGAAAACCCCAACATTAGGCAGAGTCTCATTTAATAACTTTATTGTAAAGCAGGTCAGAGGTCATCTCAATGCTCCACAAAGAAGACAGAAATGTATTAGAATTTCACAACAATCATCCAAATCCATTCCAAAAGTTTCAATTCCTTCAAATCTGATAGTCTGAATTATTGCAATAATGCTGAATTAGAACAACTGTACTTGAATAATGGCCTACAAACGATTAGCATTAGTAAGGTCATTTAGCATTTGATCAGTTTCTTCAATTTGCTGTACTTGAACTAAAGCGTCATAGCAAATTGAAACCTTTCAGAATGTGCATTTCTTCATGTGGGAAATCCAAGCTGGTTATCTTCCAACTGCTGAACATGATGGAAACATTCCATCAGAACGTACCGTACACCAAACGTTTGTCGTCTTACAGTCATTGACCAGCAATGGTGAACGCCGCCACAGCTCACACACACACACACGTTTACTGACAATCCCACAAACCTGTCAGGTTAAATCCAATGACTGAAACAGAACTCGCTCAGGCCCCTCAGGGAGGACTTCAGGGATGCTTTACAATCCACAATCAATTATTAAAGATTTCCTGGAAATCTGTGTGTCACTGCAGCCCTTCAGTCTGTGCTGAGGCCTGCAGGAACCAACTGATTACAAAGCAAACTCATTGGGTATCAAAACGTGAAATAATCTGCAGTCTTAAAGAAACACGTCAAGTGAGGATCGTTCCCACCTGAGGTTAGATTCCTTAGCAAAAGAATCAGAGAGACGCACTGAGGCAGATGGATGGATGCTTCATGCAGAGTCACAGCTGCTTTGAGGAGAACATAAAAAACAAACATTTACTGGGAAAAGTTCACACTTGATGTGCAGGTCAGCATTCACAGACAAAAACCTTTTTGTCCTGTTCTAAATGTAACAAACCAACTGACAGTTTGACAGCGTAAAGCATAAGAAGTGGTCATGGCATGAATGCAAATGAAAATAAAAGCCCTTCTGTTTCTCATGCATTAATGCACACATTACCATTTTCCAAGCATGAATATTTAACGACTTTAGAGGCTTTCTGAGGAGCGGCTCTGAGCATCTGAACCTTAAACTCTTCAGACCAAAGCATCTGAGACTCTAGAGCCCAACAAAGAAGCTCTGAACATGAAATTTCTCACAAAGTTTCTCTTCCAGGTTCATGTGAAGCTCATTTCATGACAGACTCGTCACACCCAGGTTCTTTCAGACCCCAACGTCTGCCAACAGCCGCTCCCACTTTTCTGACAGCCAGCACACACACATTCTACTTTAAAGTGTAACAAAGAGGAGAAATCTGTGAGTTTGTGAGAAAACCTCCATTCATCCTCCTCCATGACATTTAAATAAACATTTCAGAGGTTTGTTAGGGGCATGAGTCCACGGGTAAGGCACAGACTACAAACGGAAACAGTCGTCCTGCCCGTGGCCGTAAAGCTTCAGAGGCACATCTGCAGGCAGGAGCGTTTTCCATCAGATCTGTTTGTTGTCCGTCCTCAGAGTTGTGTGCATTCAAAAGCAGATCTTGTTTGTGAACATAGCAGAGACTGTAAACGTAACCAGATGTGTCCTCAAGGATCAAAGTGGATTCTTCTCACTCCACAACAAAGTGCTGACTTAATGAACAAAGTTCCTTCATCAAAGTAATGATGGTTCTGTCTGTAACCAGGTCATGGCACGAATGATTCAGAGCATTTGTTCAACCTGCACTTGGAGAGGAGCGTCTTCATGCTTCCTCCACTTCGGAGCGCTTTGTTTATATTACCTCCAACCAATGTCCGGTCAGAACCAGCACAGACTGCTGCTACACTGGCCGGTTCTCCCGCCCTTTCTCAAACGTCCTTCAGCACCACGGCTCCCGCTGCGCTCTGCCTCGAGCCAGACTGTCCGCTCGCTGCCAGGCGCTCTTCATCAGTCCCAGAGCCTCACCACAGCGCTTCTGCACCGGCGCATCAAACACGTCTTTATGGAGAAGGTCCACCTGTGAACACATCAGAACCATCAAACATCACAGGATCTTGGACTCTATCAAACGTTCTCTGCATCCTCTGACCTGAAAGATGGCTTTCCATGCTCTATCTAACGCCTGCAGAAGACGACCTCTCTCCTCACAGCCGCTGAAGTACAGAACCCACGGAGGAAGAAAGTGTGTCCGATCTGCTGCAAACTCCTACCAACAAAACAGTAAAGAGAGGCTAAAGCCATGAGAGGAAGTTCTGAAGGATCCCCCAAAAAGGAGTGCACATTTTATTGGGATGACCTCAGCTGTCGTGTGCTGCCTATGAACACTGGAACCAAACGACAGAGGAAAAATCTCCTTAAGGAATTACACAGACACTTTATGCGGGATCCTAACCGAGACCGCACGCGGGATCACGTTTTGTAAGACTTACAATGATGCAGTACTCCTTGTCAGGCTCCAGGCTGACGCTGGTTACATCACAGATGTCAGCACTTCCCAAAGACCGGAAAAAGCTGGTCTGACAGTCCTGATGGCAAGTTAGGAGCTTCTCATTTGTCACCACTAGACAACAGGGGATGCAAGGTGAGGGGGTCACACCCTGAGGGATGACCTGGAATAAAGGGGTAAGAGTTTAGTAGTATTTGCGACCAAAACAGTTTTATTAATATTTTTTGAATATCTCTTAAGGTAAACCTTTAATGGACATAGCCTGTGCTGGCCCACATATGCTCACATAAATCCATAGAAATTGCTGCAGCCTTCGCTCTACAGAAAAACTTACTCCTTTAGAGACAGACTGGCAGAGCAGCTGCATCCATTCAGCCATTTCCAGCTCGTCGTTTGCACTGAGTACCACAGGGGGGCGCTCCGTCAGGATAACTTGAAAAACATGGGGTCGCTCTGTGCTGTTGGACCGACGGCAGCCTCCACAGTGCTCGCCACTAAAAACAGAGCACAGAAACCGCAGACGCTACAGCCTTTCTGTGTCTCAAAGCCACATAGATTCATCCAAAAGTCATTAGCTGATTGAAGCTCACCCCATGGTGACGGACAGGACAGGTGTGACGTCAGTTCTCTCTGCATACAGGTACAGAATCCCATTACTGCATAGAAAAAATGTCAGTGTTCCTCAGAATGTGACTGTCAAAGGAAACGCAACATACTGAGATGAACTAGTTAGAACCCACAAAAAAGTTTAAAGGTCTGTACCATGAAAAATCAGCTTTGTGATCTTTTAAGTGTGTTTTACGGTTCATTCTTCACTCTAAAGAACCCAAAGCAGCATTTTGATCCATTCACACATTTGTGAAAAATCCTCTAAAAACCACCGCTCTTAACCTCTCAGCCCCTCCCATACCCACTAGGTGGTCTTCACCGTGTGACGTAGATCAGTGAGAATGCCCCCTACCAGGAAGAACCTGCGCTGCAAGCCCCGCCCCCAGGCTAACACAAACACACCCTTTCCCTGCAGAGTTGCGGTGATCAACAAACCGACTCATAGAAGAAGTTCCTCCTGATCTGCAGAGAAAACAACAGCCAGCTGGTTTTGCAATGCCATGTCTTCAGTGGAGAAAATGTTTTTTAGAGATTTTTGCGAGAGATTTCTGCGTTTGTTCAGCCTTCCCAAAGAAGAGCTCATCAGAAATGACTGCAGTTTATCTTCGGGAGCATTCGACAGAGCGGACAGCAACGTTTTGTCTGTGATCGCCACTTCACAGATGACTGTTTTGTTAACCTGGGCCTTTATCACAGTGGATTGTCCGGGAGACTGATTCCTACAATCACTGGTGAAGATGCCAGACCCGTAAGGAAATCATGCAACGAGCTGAAATTATGCAGTGCAAGCATGTAATGCAGCAGCTAATGCTATATTTCACACATGTTGCGCCTCGTGTATAGACGCTCTTGTATTATTTGAACTGTTGAAAACTTTCTGCAGACGTCTTTGGGGTCGCTGTTGTACCACGTGAACTTCAAATTCTGGATCGGACTGTGGGTGAAGACTGTAAGGCTCCACAACATGCACATGCCTCTTTGAAAAAGTTTGGTGTTTGTTTTCATGACACGCTGCTGCGGCCGGCTCCAGAATGACGCCATGATTTGGGCGTCATCCACAAGGAGCGAAAGGCGGAGCCTCAGAGATCAAGTCGTTTGAAAAGAGTCTACAGAAATAACTCGTTTCATAAATGATTTGTTCTTTGGTTTGCCAAAGGTCATATATGATCATATTCAGGGATATGGTTTACTATAAAAGGCTTAAGAAAAACATAGTAAATGTAGTTTAAAGAGTTTAAAGAGATAACAGCATCAAATGAGTTTTGAGCAGCGTGCCGAGCAAACGCCCCAAGAATGGAGAAAAGTGAAGTTAGGATTTAACCCAGAGTAAAGTCAGGCTCATATATGCGGCATGAGCCGCATCTCTTTGAAGAAGTTTGCATCAGCCCAGCCTGCAGGAGACGAACGCAGAGTCTCACTACAAAAATGAATGTTTTCTTTCCATTTGGGGGCCATGAATGATGATCAAGCTTGTTCTGTGGAAACTGTTGAAGAGTTTAGGGAGAGAATCATCCTTCAGAATGGGAGCGCTGCATTTAGCTGCCATCAGCTGAGAGGAGGACGGATGTGAAGACCTCAGTACCTGAGGACCAGGTAGCAGCTCTTCCAAAGCTCCTTGCCCAGGTATGAGGTTCCACATCTGTACTGCAGACTTCCTTCTTTAGTGTTGGAGGAAAGTCCTGAGCTGTGTGAGCTGCTTTGGGGAGACAGAGTCATGTCCATCGGATCCTCCCAATGAATCAGTGAGTAGAGCAGAATAGACACTTCAGAAACCTGAAGGAACAGAAAAACCAGGAGAAGAGAAGGAACTGTGAAACTTCAGGGCTAAATAAATGCTGCTGTCCATAAAAATGAAGGAACTGCATCTATCAGGAAAGAAACTGAGGAAACGTTTCAACTGCACTTAACTTAGAAGAAAACCAAAAAAAAGTTCTTTTTTTGAGTTTTTTTGTTGTGGAGCCAATGATGATGATAGTGTCTTCCTGCAGCCATTTTTGATTCTTGTGTGAATGAATGAACGAACGCTGAAACAGCAGAAAGACAATGCCCTTACAGCTGTGGGATGGAAGCATACCTCACATGAACACTCCTGGGACACGAACTTGGTCAGAGCCAGCTTCTCCATGGTTGCGTCTGTCAGAACGCAGGGATAAGGAGGCTCCCGGCATCCTTGGACCATAGCGGACTGAAGAATAGACAGGAACCAGCTGGAACCAAAACCAGAACACAGGAACTTATCTTCTATCGTGGTTACACTTCTCATTTCACGTAAACGGATCCCCGAGTTTGAAGGTCATCTTTACACAAACACTGTCATGAATGAAGGGTGGGACACACTCACAGAGTCAGAGAGGAATCTGCCGTGTCCAACAAGAACTTCCTTCGTCTGTTGGTGCAAACTAGCGTGAGCGTCTGCCGATCCAAACCCACCTGAGCAAACCGGAAACAGCAGCAACTATTGTAAACAAACAAGCACCAAGATGCAGCCATGATGACGAGATGATGATCTTCAGTGGTTAATAAAAACTGAATTCAAGTCAAACCAACAAATCAGCCATTAATCTGTAGGTTTTTTATGTGTTTCTTTATGGTCTCGTCGAGTTTTCTGTAATTTAGTGCCACAAAAATCTCACTGAAAAAACCCACAACTGGACAATTAAAACAAACCTTTTTTCCAAATCAAAAGACTAACAGTTTCAATACATTATAGAAACAAGTGGAATAAAACCAAAGGAAGCTGTAAGCAAAGGTCATTACAGAAACGTAGTCCAGCTCATTGTAGGAGACGGCGTCTTCCACGGTGTAAGGCTTCTCTGCTGCACCTGGAGGGACAGGGCGGGTCAGGTGTTTTCTACAACAGAGCTTTTATTTAACTCTTTAGGATACACAGTCTTATTGCTAAGGTCTCCTCATTATCAAACCTGTTTAAGAATTTGTTGGTATCAGATGGATGGAAATCTTCACACAGCATTTCTTCATGTGTTTAAAGACCTACTTTGATGAAAATGAAGTTTTTGGTGTTTTTAACATGTTCTTGGGCGTTTTTCTGATGATGAAAATTAAGCTTAAAGTTGCATTTCTGGGTATTTCTTTATTCAAATCGTTGTTAATCAGGAGCAGAAAAAAATGTAGTTTGAAAAAGATCGTATTTGTGATATAGAAAATAAGCTGAATGGGGCCACAAGCTCCGCCCCAGTCCCACCCACAACTCAGCCGCGCTGCAGAAACTATGTTCTGGAAAACAACACAGGATTTATTTTAGATTTTGGCTAAAAACGGCGCTTTGTGCATGAATCAGAAGTTGATCAGAGTGGAACTTTAACTTCACATGATAATCCCATGAAATAGCGTTTTAGCTGCTTACCTTTTCTCAGCATATAGATGTAAGAGTCTGTGAGCAGCAGGTAGAGCGGCTGCAGGTCCCCCTCCATGTGACCCGTACTCATCCTCACCATCTGAAGCAGATCACAGCAATGAATCTCACTGATAATACAGAGAAACGTCCCCACCTGATGGTTCTGATAGTGTTCCATAGAAGCCAACCGGAAAAATAACCGAACCACGTACGAAAAGAAGGAAGAGAACGCCGGATTATTGTCACACATGAGCTAGAGCTGGGCGATACGGCCAAAAAATAACATTTACGATTTTTCCAGACCGAATTTGACATTAGATTTTATTCTCTCTCCTTTTTCTTAAAAAAATACAAATGGAGAGATTAAGAATCTGAGAGAAACGAGAGAATATTTTAAACAAAATTATCTCCTTTGGAAACATGCTTAAACACAAAGTTCAACTAAATCCAAGCGCGCGGGCGCTCGCCCGCCCGTCCGCACACACATTCAAACAGACGCTTTGGTCTGGTCTTCACCTTAAACAGCTGCTCCTCGTTCTCTCTGAAGACGTGAATCATCAGAAGAAGCAGATGGTTATTGTCCACTCTGAAACATGAAGCTCAACATTAAACAGAGAAACAGAAACAGCTGGAGGCCTCGCTGCTTTTGAGTTTCTCACTTGAACTCTGCAGGATGAGATCCTTCAGTTGGACTCTGCTTCTGCTCTTTTGTTCCTTCCTCTTCGGCCACCGTCACTGTGCAGGTCTCTTCTCCTTCAATGCTCTCCTCCTTTATGTCGAGTCCTCCTGGTGCTTCTGCCTCTCCTTCATCTTCAGAACCACCTGAAGGAGTTTCTGGATGGCTAGGCCCTGCAGAGTCATGGTGGCCACCACTCGAGTCAGCAGAGTCTGGACCGTTGGGGGTAAAGCAGTACGTGTCTGCAGTCGCAGGAAAGGAATGCTGGGAGCTGGCATTCTGGGCCGGAACATACGGATCAGGTGGCTTTGCCTCGGAATCCTCTCGAAAGGGCTGCTGTGCAGGAGGCTCAGGGCCTTCATCACAAACTTCCTCCTGTTTTTCTCCTTCTGGGTTCTCCCAAGAACCACTGAGCCGGTCCATGACGTCCCTGAGCGGCTGGCCGACACTCTCCATGGAGGTGTCTGCCATTTTTGGGAGCCGTAGGAGATGCCCCAGAGCTTCATCTTCAGCGCCTTCATCAATGACCTCTGATCCACCTCTGCTCCTGCTCGGCTCTCCTTCACTGTCCAGCTGCACTAAAGTGCTGTTGATGGACTCCACCTCCTCTGGCGTGGCGTTGCTGTGGTCCAGTTCCACACGCTCAGAGGAACCACAGTTACAGATGCTGCCATTGGAATCTGTTGAACCTTTTTCTCGTCGCTTCTTGGCCGGTTTCCTTCGTTTGGCCATCCTGGAACAACAGACATCGGCTGTGGTTCCTTCAAAAAGTGAACCTGTACCTCTGAGAGTGTCATTTCTGTACCTGATGACCTCCAGCTGGACGCTGCTGGGTCCATCCTCAGCGGCGCTCATGTCGTAACTCTCAGCCACATGAACTGGTGTGACATTTGCCGAGGGATTTGTGTCAGAGTCTTCGTTGAAAGGGTTTCGACGAGATGTGGGGCTGCGCGGAGAAAGGTGCAGAGAGGACTTCCCTTTTGCAGAGCCAGAAACCAGGACCATCTCACTGATGATGGTCTGGGGGTCAGAGCTGCTGGACTGAGGGCAGCTGGTCTGATCGGTCAGGTCCCCCTCTGCCGTAAAGAGCCAGAAACTAAAGTTTAATGCAGAAAAGCAGGCGTCCACTCTTAAGGAGTCACGGGAACGCACTGTTTCTGGAAGGTTCTTCACCTTCTGTTAGTTTATCAGCAGAACTCATCTTTTTATTCCTGGTTGAACATCTGTAACCCGGTCAAAAACAGTGCATTCCCCACTCAGTCATGACAGTGTTAGAGACTGCACGTTCCTTCAGGTTCTCCGACAGCAGCGCAGAGGAACCCTCAAAACTTCAAACAGAAACGCAGGCAGGAGCAGTCTTTGCTGAGGCACCAGCTGAGGCCGAGCGGCACTGCAGGGCAAAACCAAAACCAGAGGAGTGCTTTCAACCAGTGGCCCCCTGGCTGCAGACTGGCAACAGTTTGTAGGACGTTGGCACTGAGCCACAGACAAAAAAAAAAACATATTTTTTTCAGTTTTATTTCTAATCTGATTCTGGAGGAATTTTTTATTTTGGAAAATTTGACAGTTATGGGTTAAGGGAAAATCTAAATCCCATTTTAATGGTTCTCACATGAAATCTAGTGGACAAATAAAGTGTAAAGCAGCTGCAGATATTTTACAGAAGATGAAAATAAACTTTACCCTCAAAAGTTAAGAGAAACTGGAGGCAAGAATAAAAAAACTTGGATCCCTACATCAGCATCATCACACGGACTGGTATGTAGAAATACTGTCCCACATTAAACCAGTCTGTGGCTCAAAAAGGGTTGGGAGCCACTGGTTTAAACTCCTAAAACTGAACACTTCCCTCTGAAAGTACAGCTTACTTTTGTGTTTTAATGGTTGCTAAATTTCAAACCCTGCCTTCTTACAGGGAAATCACATTAGATTATCTGTTCAGTTCTGAGCCTGGATTATAGTCCTAAATCAGGGATAGGAAACTCCAGGCCTCGAGGGCCGCATTCCTGCATGTTTTCCAACATACCCTGCTCTGGCATGTTCTAATTGGCTGGACACACCTGAAGCAGGTAATCAGTCATGAGGAAGGCTTGGATATCTGGAAATCATGCAGACACTGCAGCATCTTGCTGCAGCTTGGTGGCTCTCAGGCAGTGCCGGACAGCGCAGCGCCAACAACAGAAACGGCACAGAAGAGGAGCAGCAGCTTCACGCTTCACACTGCAGAAGGGAAGAACCAGCCAGCTTCATGCAGACCCCCCCACACAGACAAGACGAGCACAAGCCCGAGCGTAGAGCTGGTTTCTATGTGGAGATGTTTCTACAGAAAAGAGACTATTCCGTTTGAGGCTGAGGGGGAGCTCCTCTTGTCCTCTGGATCTGCTTTGGTCCAACTTCTCAAACAGAAAAGAAGCTTCTGCTGTTGAAGTTCATCAAATCTCTGATGAGGAGCAGCATGTGACCAGAACCCACATCAGCTGACCATGTCAACATCTCTTTGATCCAGCTTAATGTTTTGAATGAGAAATGTCAAAGAAGGGAGTTTTTAACTCTACGTTACCCAGCATGCATTCAGCACAGACTGCTAAAGAGGAGGAGAAAGGACAGGGAGGGTTGATCATTGTCCCACCTTCCCAGTCTGCACTTGGCAATGACTGCAACACGGGGAAGATGTCACCAAAATCATAATCTAAAAAAGGAGGGATGACATTCAGCATTAGACAGATGAAGGATGGAGTCATACAAACACTAAAATATCATGAAATATGAAGTTTAAACTACAGAAAAATAAAGGAAACAAATGGGAAGTAAGACGGGGAAGTGGTTCTGCTCTCTCTGGGCAGTGTGATGAGGAAAGAGTCACAGGGTACAGCCACCCCAACCGCAAGATTCTGCAACAATCTCAACGGATCGTCTGCTCTGCAAAGTGTCAGGAGGTTCTGGGAGGGCTGCTCCAGCGACCTCCCGGCTCCTTCTGCTTGACATCAGTCCCTGCAGATTCCAACAGCTGACTCGTACAGCTTCCCCGTTCACGCGGTAACCATCGCATTTATCGGCTGTACCGCCAGGGAAACCAAGAAAGAAAGGACGTGTCTACTGAAGAGTAGATGGTGGCTGAAAGAGAACGTCCTACCTTCACTGGATGGGGCTATGGCACTGTCGTCCCACTCCAGGTTGGTTGAGGTGAGAGAAGTGAAAGAATGCAGGGACAGGCTGTCTGAACTGGGCAGCCTTTCTTCAAAGTCCAGCAGGTTCTGGGGTTTGTAGTACTCAGGCATGTAGGGGGCCACATCTAGATAGGGAACGTCCTGAGACAGCAGAAGGTCAAAGGGAGGTCACAAACACGCTACTTCAGTTTGGAAAAGGTCTTTTTATTGATGCTGAACAGACCAGGTCCAGATCGAAGCGAATGAACTCCAGACCCGAGACCAGGGTGACAAAGAGGGTGAGGTGGTCGTGACTGCAGACCAAGGCGTTCCTGACAGGACAGAGTACAAGTCAACCTCAAACGTCAGCAGAGACACTCCCAACATAAAAATTCCCAACAATCATTGTTCCTCACTTGAAATAATACTTCTGCAACAATCCTTGGTTCTCCTGGAAGAGGCGCAGGTAGCTCTCCAAAGAGCTCTCACTGAGAGCCAGATACAACCAGGCCCGGCCTACAGAGAAGGGTCAGTTGTGAACATCAACCAGAACCACAACGCTTCATTCATGCAGGGGGGGGCTTTACTTCGGCCCAGGTTGGTTGCGATGTGATTGAGCTCATCGATTTGTCGGACAGCTTCTCTCCTGGTGAAGTGCAGGACCAGGACCCAGTATCCCGATGAGATGTCCTGCAGCCTGAAGACAAGATGAAGAAACATCCACTGATGGAGGAAGCTTTAAAGCTTCAGGTGGTTCTGATCAGGACACGACCAGCTCCTGAACTTCACACAGGCGTCTGGATAAACGTTTCCTCTCCGTCTACCTTTTCCACAATGCTCGGTTTCCTTTTGCCGCGTCTCTTACCCGTAAAGCAGAGCATGGTCGAGGTGTTCACACAGACGCTGAAGGACCCGGTCATGGTTCCGGATGGCTGGAGTTTCGTCCTCACAGGCGGCAAAATAACTCTGTAACTGCAAAGACATTCAAAGACATTCAGTCAGGGGGATGGAACGCTCCGAAATCCAGTTCTCTGGAAGTCAGAGAGGCCCATAAAGCTACAGTGTGTGGTAGACATGACAGCACAGCTTAACCTGAACCCAGACCAGCACACGGGGCGTGAGCACCGGCTTACTTCCTCTGTATGGAAGAGTTCAAACCACCTTAAGACGGGATAAACATTTCCATTCTGTCAGCAATGCCATGCAGACGTCAGTTACAAACGGATCCTGAAGTCCAGAACAGAAACGTTCTCACTCAGAGTCACAGATGGAAGGATCTGGAACGTTGGCTTAAACCGCCGTTCACGGAACGCCGTCCAATCAGCAAGAGAAATGCTCTCCGTCTCTGACCCACACACGTGTGTGAGAAGACGCTCTCCCACAGGAACGCGTCGGAGGAACGAAGCGGGACGCCCAGATGCTGAAGTCCAGGAGAGCAGAAATCTTGGCTCATATCCATTTATTTTCTTTATATTCAGTGAAATGTTACTTTTTTACGGTAGAAATTGGACTGCATGTGAGAGGAAAGGAAACTCAGGAGAAGACGGCTTTTTCATTTTGTTGACTGTATTTTTTCGTGAACACAGGAACTCAACTAGAATGTTAAACATGTTTTTGTCAGAGTTTAAAAAATGAAATTGAAAGTTTATTTCTGCATGTCTCCATTAATTCCTTAAACTCACAGCAAAGCTCTGCAGGAAACCTGATGAGAAAAACACAACATGTGAGGGCATTTGTCTGCTTTAGCTCAGAGGCAGCAGTTGTAAAGCAGCCTCATTTTTGATGTTTTTGAAGACTTTTAAGGAGGTTTAAAAATGACGACCTCAAAGGGAAGCTGACAAAGTTTTGGGCCGAGATGGTTGATGTTTCTCTTTAAACTTTGCATTTTGTTGCATATTTCAGAGAAAACTAACAGGATGAGACTGCAGAGCAGAAGATAAAAACAGCAACGTGTGCATAGTGTTGCTGTAGGCATGAGTTTGTTCCTCCATCTGCAGTGATGTTTGAGTGTTTCAGAACATTTAAATTCTGCTTCCAACTTTTTCCCTTCAGGAAACAGTTTTACAGCTGGAACGTTGGAATGTTTCCTTAATCTGAGATTTGAAACGAATCTGAGCCGCTTTCTGTCTGGAATGTTTAATGGTGCGAAACTGGTTGAATCTGGACTCTGCAGAACATTCTGAAGTGGATCTGACCAGGTTTAGAGTCCCTGCAAACAAGGAAAATACTGCACACAGTTTAGGAATTTCTGTTCATCAGGTAATCTGGATTAACAAAAACTAAAAGCTTGAAGTGAGGAGAACAGTAGCAGATGAGACGTTCAGAGATTAGAAGATATTCTGCATTTTCCCAGAAGCTGCACGCACGCGCCTTGGTGGAAAACAGTTCTGTGGATTTATGAGGAACACTTCCGGTCGGTTACGCAGCGTCCGGAAACGAGCGCAGTACCAGCAGAAATCCAATCATCTGCTTTTACGTGAGAAGCTTCAGATGCGGTTCCGTTAGAACCCAAACGCGGACCAGGCCCACCGGGCCCTGCCCCCCACCCCCACCCCCAGAGCCCGTCCCTCCGCGGTGACCGGAGCATGTCCTCACCGAACCGGCGGGTCTTACCTTCTTGACGGACAGGGAGATGTTCTCCAGAATGCGGTCCTTGACTTTCAGCGGCTCCATGCTGCTCCGCGGGCGGCGGTCAGCTGACTGCAGCTGAGGCTCACGCGGCGGCCATGAGTTAGCTTGACTGTCCTCCACCGCGCGCGCGCGCGGCTTTGGGGAGTCCTACACAACTGCCCGCGTGCCGTCAGTCATCTACGTCACAGCGGCTCCGAGTCGCTTTAGCTGCTTTTCATCCGGAACCGGTTCGCTCACACAGACCTGTGACGTAAACCTGCCGACGGCGGGCCCGTTTCTGAGCCGATGATCCGCTTCGGTACCGGTACCTCGAAGAGCCACCGGCAGCTCTGTCGCTACCTTCCAGGGTGGACAGGTGACCCGCAAACGGGCTACAAATGCCGCACCGGGTTACGTCATCAGAACCAGCCGTTTGCCACGCCCTGAAATTGTTGGAACGTGACGTGGAGATGACGATCTGTCAGAAGCCAACCAGGAGTCAGGAGATGGTCAACAACAATGCGGAAGACTGCACACATTAACAGAAAAACGCAGCCATCAACACATCCCATTTACTGACGGTTTACTATTTTCTCAAATTACTCTCTAATTGTATTTTTAATCTGTGGTTACTTTTGGCACAAA
Organism: Oryzias celebensis; assembly: GCA_014656515.1. NCBI lineage: Eukaryota > Metazoa > Chordata > Actinopteri > Beloniformes > Adrianichthyidae > Oryzias > Oryzias celebensis. The sequence continues at coordinate 791,455 of BNCR01000007.1, read as the reverse complement.
TGCAAAGGCAGTTTTTACATGATTTCTCCAGGTGTGGTAAAGACTCTCCAATGAAAATGCTGTTTTTCTGATGGAAGACATATAAAGAAAATTAAGACTTAAGTTGTATTTGAGTGTTTTTCTTCATTCAAATCATCGCGAATCAGGAGCAGATGAAAAAGTGCTGGTGGAAAAATATTGTATTTGTGACGTGGAAAGTACACTGGGCGGGGCCACAAGCTCCCAGCTCCGCCCTATTCTGATGCATCTACTTACAAATAGACCCATGAACGTCTTTGTTTTCCTCGTCTGGAATCTGGATTAAACTGTACGTCTTAGAGACCCCTGGGAACGATTTGAAAATAGATCAAATGATCCGAGGGGGACTTCAACGCAGCTTCCATTCCAGTTTACACACAAACCTGTTGACTTATCATCCTGACAGGCCAACAGGACGGCATCATTCCTGCTCTGCACTCATAAACAGCAGAATGCTGGTGGTTGATTTTAGTCTGGCCTTTAACACTAGTCTATACAAAATGGTGTAGAAATGAAGTCACTCGGCCTCCCTCTGTGCACATGGTCACCGCACGTCCTCATGGTCAGAAGACCGACAGGATGGACCATCACATCTCTGACCCTGAGCAGCGGGACACCTCAGGGTGAAGAATCAGCATCTGAAACAACGGTGTTCCCATGACGAGAACTTCACTGCATCAAAAACAGAACTCAACAGATTACAGGAAATCCAAACTGAGGCTGTTGAACTTTACATCTCTAAACAGGAAGTGTAGCGTGGGCTGTTTCAGGGGAGTGAACAGGTGATCCCACCTGGAAAATCTCAGCGCATTCTACTTCCTGAGGATCCTGATACAGGTTCTCCTCTCAGAAACTACTGCTCAGGTTCTATCAGGCCAAAGCCAACAGTCCTGCTGCACTGTGTGGTTTAGCAGAACACGCAGCAAGTAGAACAGCAGAGGCTGAAGGTGATGGACTCCCATCCCTGTCAGAGGAAAGGACCCAAACATGAACAGGTTCCCCTTTCCCTCTGGAAGGAGGTTCAGGACCGTCAAGTTCCAGATGCACAGAATCTAGAACAGTTTCTTCAGTCAAATGTGTGAAATCTGCTCTTAAATATATGCCGTACAACACTCACTGCTTTTGATAGATTTTTGATTCATGCATTTCTCCTAAAATCCACAATAACACCTAAGAAAATCAAAGGCTAGAGGTTAGAGTGGAATGTCAACATTTTATTTAGCAGACCCCCGATTTTATGGAAACAAATCTTTATCAAAAACAAACGCTTTCAGTGCCTGTCATTTCTGTTCTCTTCAAATGGAACTTAACAGATGCAAAACAACATTTCAGAATTTTGAATGAGCCAATTATGAAGTAGATTAAAAAAAAAAAAACAAACAAAAAAAACAAAGTCAGGGAACCCCCCCTTTACCCAGAGATTCCAAACGAGAGCTGGATAAATACAAATTCAAGTCCAAGTCCCTGTCCCACAGATTCAGATATTCACTTAAACTCTTCACACAAGTTCTCTTTGCTCCACAGTTCCTCTGGATTAGTCCGTCTTCTCCTTCTCCTTCATGTGCAGGAAAACCACGCTGAAGACAAAGAGTCCCGCCATCATGGAGAAGGCACTGGCGTAGTACGGGAAGGCCGAAGGGATGAAGCGCTCATACTGAGTGTGCTGCAGGGGGCGCACTGACACCTGTGGAGCAGAACTCAGGTCAACTTCAGAGCATGGAAGCCATGAACACGTTTTAACGTCAGTGAGATACAGACACGACAGCAATCATTCTGCTTTCAAACAGCACACGGTGCTTTCCATCACTGTGTGAGTGGAAGAGCTCACCTGGGTGGAGGAGTAGAGGTGGGTGTATCCCAGCCGGTTGTAATCCACTTTGAACTGAAAGACTCCGTAGACGTCGGGCAGCTTGAACTGGACGCTGTATTTACCTCCTGCTCAAAGGCACAAAGGTTGTTTAAGTAGCTTCACATGTGGGATAAAAGCGTTGAGCTCGTGAGACCAACAAACCGTTTCTCTGAAGAAAAGTTCTGACAAACGGATCGATCCTCACGAACTCCAGCTGAATGTCGTCGCCGTCAAAAGGGACCCAGCGGCCCTCGGACAGCATTTCAATGACGATGCTGTACTCCTGCCAGGAAACACCCAGACTGATCAGAACCCTATGGAGAAAAGACCTGGGGGGGTCCAACGGGGTAGTTCACAAGCTCACCACGAGGTCAGTAATGGTGTATGCTGTGGGGGGGGTGGTCTCTCCAACGCGGTGATGGCTAACGGCTCCTACTCGGAGGACCCCCGCCTCCTTGAAGACCCAGCGGGACAGAGCCACAGCCAGCTCCATGTTCCCCGTCTGCTCATGCCTGGTGGGGGGGTTGAACACAGACTAACATGAACTCTCTGGATTTGAACAGGAAGCTGAGATTCCATCCGTTTCATCGTAAACCTCATGACTGTTGTGAGTAATGAGGGGAACCAGCATTTCAGCACCTTGGAGACCCCGGCGTGGCTTTCTGCACAGCAGAGTTGAAGAAGGCGTCGCTGAAGAAGTCCAGGGAGCCGCTGAAAACCACCCGGGCGTTGTTTCTGGCCTGAAGGCCGGCGATCAGCAGCGTGTTCTTGCCCACAGCATGGGGGTACTGGAATAGCAGTGACACATTTAATCCTTCAGAAGCTCAACTGTAGTAAATGACATGTTGTCTAAGGGCTGAGCTTCAGGTCCAGGAGCAGCGACTGAGGCGCTTTCCAGAATAAAAGCCCACACAGTAAACAGCAGTCGACAGTTTCCCGTCAGGATGGTCACATCGTCATTCGCTCAGTTGTTACCAAACATTTACCGATTCGTTTCATGAAACCATTTCTAAACCAGAGCAGCTCCTTAAGGCCTCTAAGAGCAGGTATATGTCCAAATGACATGGAAGGAAGAAAAGGAGCGCAATGCTTCCTTCACATTCCCTTTTAGCAGAAGAAACAAGAGAATTTCAATCCCACAATGCTTTGCAATCATAACATTGAACCTGGAGCAAAACATGATGGGTTCAGCTTCCAGGTCTCCTTTGAATGGCTTCCACCTCCTCTCTTTAGCCCTCTAAAGGAGAGCGAGAGGAGGGATTTCTTTAGAGAATGCAGACGCCTCCCGGTCTGTATTTTACCGTCACAGCAGCAGAATTTGTTGGTTTGTTACTGTGAGAAAAGGTTCCACATTCAGACCCTGAAGATCCCAGTTACAAAGTCATCAGGAGGAGGAGTACAGCTGGAAGGCAAACGCTTAAGGTTATTAACAAAGTCACGATCTGATTCGGTTTAGGGTTCCATCTGCGTTAATGATTCATGTTTCCATGAAAACTGGTTTCATACGTTTTTCTATATTTCTTGGTCTAGAAAATCATTTACTTAAAAATAAAGTCAAGGAAACCAATGTGTGAATGTAAAGATATTGAATTCCATACACAAGATGAATTGTAACTGCTAACTAAACCTGAAGGAGGAGCTCTAATAACACACTCCTCTGTCTTTTCATCCAAATATTTCCCAAGCATCAGATTTGTGAAACAGAATCTCTCTTTGGAGTTCCATAGGGATCTAACCTGGGAGATGGCTCTGTCAGGGAAGTAGGAGTAGGAAGTAGAAGAGCCAGTGAGGATGTCAAGGACCAGCGGGTTGTCCGGGTCAGCCACCATACTGGACAGAAAATGAAGCATCAAGTTTTAGGAAAACCCTCAGTCACAAACCAGCAGCAGCAGCTTTGAACATAACCAAACACTCTGCTTACCCCACACCCTTAAACAAGACGGGTTTATCTGTTGGCTTCCCGACGATGGTGGGGGCTTTCAGCATGTTCTGAGGGTCAGCCACGATCAGGGTGTGCTGCAGACAAAGATGACAGACGGGTGAAGGTGACCGGTTTGGACTGTGAAGCAAAGTACACGTCTCCACACTACAGCCCTGCAGACCTCTCCAGGATCCGACACGTCATAGTTGTGATGGTCGATGACGGCCGTCTTCTCCTCATCGAACTCGATGCCGCACTCGCTGCCCAGCTCCCGCAGAGGGTCACCTGAGGATGACACAAAAGGACGCATCGTCTCGTGTTCACTACAGTGCCGGTTTCAACCCAGACGTCCCTGGAATCCGGGCATCTACTGACCGATGTCAGAACTGGCCGCCACCAGAACATTGCCTCCACCATCGACGAAGGATGTGATGGTCTCCACATTGATGCTTCCACCGAAATCTGAGGAAAAAAAGACAATTAGAGCAGAAGTCATGGGTTTAAAGATGACGTCATCAGCATAGGAACCGCACCTTCCACGGATGGAGAGAACAGGATCAGGTGATCGTACAGGAACTGTCCGTATTTGATCAGAGACAGAGAGGGATCGTCCGCGGTCTTAAAGGTCAGGTCAAAGCCTCGATCTGAAACCAGAACATGCGCAGAATTCAGCGGTCATGCGCGTGCACGCTGATCTCCACATGCTTCTGCCGTTCTGTTCTCGCTACAGAACCACGGAGACAGAACGCACGCGGCTACAGTTAGCATCCTAGCTAACCAGAGACAGAAATGCTCAAAGCGAAACACAAACGAGCAGAGAAACCCGCCGCAGCTGCACCGGCGGCGGATCCCGATACCGATACCGATACCGACGAGACACCGGGGGCAACAATGTAAAGACGAACCCGCCAGACTGCGGAAGAAGACCGAATGAGTATCTCTGATGTTCATGTTGTCCAGCAGCACCAGCGTTTTCCCATCAGCCTCAGCGCGCGGCAGCATGGACGCCAACCAGAACAGCAGGACCAGTTTATGGTTGACGGGACCGGAGCGCCCCTCCCTCATCGTACGGATCCGTTTCGGGGTCAACACAGAACCGGACCGGGTTTGTGTGACTGCTGTCAACGCCGCCATCTTGGTGCAGAAAGCGACGTCAGCATTAGCGGCACGGAATAACCTTTGACCCGCAGAGCCAGCCAGTCACAAAGAGGAACGCGGCTTTGTGACCCAGCCAATCAGAGAGCAGCTTTCCCAGCGCTGTTCTGCGGCGCAGCCAATGAGCGCAGCGCGTTAGCATTTCTGATGGAATGGTAGAAATAAAGTCAAAGAAACCGAGAAATTCACAAAAAGCAACTCTGTTCAAAGTTAACCACACGGAGAGTAAACAATAAAAAATAAACCATAAAAAATAGACTAAAGGCCAGAAGTTAACATAGAAAAACGTTACATAGAAAGAGGCTAGTTTATTTGTACAGCACATTTCATGTACAAATATTATTCAAAGTGCTTTACATAAAACATTTATAGAAACAATCAAAAGAAATATTGAAAGAGTGATCATTCAAGAAAGATTTAAAGAAACCCTAATTCAAACTAACCAAATGCAGCTGAGAACAGGTGGGTCTTTAACCTGGATTTAAAAACACTGAGTGGTTCAGCTGATCTAAGGCTTTCTGGAAGTCTGTTCTAAATCTGTGGAGCATAGAAGCTGAATGCAGATCCTCCATGTTTAGTTTGGACTCTAGGAACTGACTAAAGACTGGATCCAGATAAGTGGAGAGTTCTGGCTGGTATAAACTGGGTCAGGAGGTCAGTCATGTCCTTTGGTGATAAACCATTTAAAGCTTTATGAACCAGCAGCATAACCTTAAAGCCCATCCTCTGGCAGACAGGCAGCCAGTGTAAAGACCTCAGAACTGGACTGATGTGGTTCTACTTTTTTGGTTCCTGTGAGAACACGAGCAGCTGAGTTCTGAATAAACTGCAGTTTCCTGATTGATTTTTTTGGTCGTCCTTTAAAAATACTGTTACTGTAGTCAAGTCGACTAAAGATGAAAACATGAAGTAGTTTTATTGTCCAGTCCAGTCGTTTGAGTAATATAGTCTGGTCGACTGTATCAAATGCAGCACTGAGATTCAATAAATAATAATAAATAAACCGGAAACCCCACTGGTCACTACACAGCGTTTGGGCCTTACAGAGGAGAAATGACACTTTTTTAAAAACAGACATAACTACATATCCCACAATTCCTTGCGGCGGTTGTTGTCATCAGTGGTTATGGAGATGAGACGGGTAACCGAGCCCTTCTCCTTACTGTCATTTTCCCGGTAAGATTTCCTGTGAAAAGGCGCGTGAAGCTCGCGGTTTGTCCAAACAGAAGCCAGGAGCGATTGAACGTTCACCGGGGAGCCCGGTCCTGTCAGCTGACCCGAACATGTCACCGGAAACGCTCCTGGTTCCGCTGGGTTTCCACTAACTAATCTAATCACTTCCTAACTAAAGACTCAGGTATGTTGAGGAATTCAGTTTTCATTCAGTTTGGTTTGAGTTTCTAGAACAGAAAATTATTACTACAAAATAAAAGTTAGGAGAAAAGTTAAAATCAAAAAATCTAATTATCCTAACGAGAAAATAAATACTGGAAAGAGTTTCCATAATAATACAAATTATTATAATTAATGATGGATTTTTGAGATTAAAATAAAATATCGTGAATTAATCTTTACCATAAAAACTTTTAAGAAATTAAAAGTTTCTTTACTTTTTCTTTTTCCTGTCAGTTGGAAATAACAATTTTTAAACCCAGAATGTAAAAATGTTTCAGTTTAGTTTAATTTATTCTTAACATGAAAAAATACCATCTCATGAAATAATTTTAATGTAATGCAATTAAAACCAAGTTAATAAAAAGCTTTGCTTTCCCAACTAATGACAGCAGGGCCTAACTATATAAATATAGTAATTTTATAATTATATTTGATAGTATTTACAGCCTCAATCTTCAAAACTCCGCCAGAAAAACAAAAATGTAGCCTACCAAAAATAACTTTTATGGCGCTGCCTGTTTTTAATCTAGGAATTATCCAAAGAAATCTGTCTGAGAAGTCAGTTTGTTATAAATGTCAGAATTCCTATTTAGATAAATCTGAAGTTCTTTGTTAACAAGTCATGTCAAAAATAAAGCTCATTTTACTTCCTTTGATAATATTTAATCATCCGTCCATTTTCTAAACTAGTTTTAATCCTTTTTGGGGTCATGTGGTTGCTGGAGCCTAACCTGACCACTCACGGGTGAAGGCAGAGTACACCCTGGACAAGTTGTCTGTCTGTACAATCAAACACCCATATATACACACACTTTTTAGAGTGACCAATGAACCTATGAAGCATGTTTTTAGAGGTAGGAGGAAGCCAGAGTCCCCGGAGAAATCCCACACGTGCACGGGGAGAACGTGCACACTCCACACAGAAAGGTCCTCCATTGGTGGTGCTGGAACTGGAACTTGAACCGGGGCAAAGGCGCTAACCACTGTACCACCATGCTGCCCTGATGATGTTTTATCACATAAAAACCACTCTTTTCAAACACATGATTTTTATTTTTAAAAGACAGAGTCATTTGAAAGTTGAGGACACATCTGTGAGTTTGAATTTGTTTCATATTCTCTCAGAAGTTGTAAAAGAAGCATAGACTTACTTTCCAGATCAACAAAATTGTACAAATTACAAAGAAATCATGTAGAAGTTTTAAATGACAAAAAATGTCATTTTAAAATGTGGTTTTCTGTCTTTTTTTCCCTGTAATCTGGGTTTTCGTTTCATCTCAGTTTCTGTTTTTGGAGCAGACATCGGAACCGGCTCCCTGATCAGGGACAGGAAACGTGCACACGCCCACATCACCTTCAACTTAACCAGAATGAATTCAAGTGTTTCGTCATTAAACAATGTTTTTATTTGTAAGGTAATTGTTGAATTTGACATAATATTTAGGCCTTTTTCTGTTTTATGTCTAAATGTTCTACTGATCATCCAAAGCTGAACAACTGATTCTCAGATGCTCTTTCATTGTAAGGCTCTATTAGCTCTGCTGGATGCTTCATGACATGAAATGTTATTTCTTTCTAAGTGAACCAGACAGAAACCTGCAGCTTTCTTTGTCTCAACAGCACAAAGTCTTAAGGATCCTTTGAATTCTGGAGGCCTTTGCCATAAAGGTTCAAATCTGTCCATCCTCATGCTGGTTGCATGAATTTTCACTTCAGTGAGGATTTTATTAGGAATCATTTTAAAAATATTCTTCTTCTCCAGGAGTTCCCATCAGAGGAATGCTGAAGAAGATAAAGTTCTGTGTGATCAGCTCCTCCAGTCATGAAGATCATTTCAGCGCCAAAGAGCTCGTGGTTCATGCGCCCACAGTCAGGGGCTGGAGGTCCAGCAGGTACTCGGTAGAAGCAGTTACTTCTAAATGCAAAATGAATTTCAGCTTAAAGTTCTGACATTTTTATGTAGCTCCTTTTCTGAAGATGATGATGTGAGTCAAAGTGGCTCCAATGTTTTGCAGGTTGAGCTCCTTTCCTCAGCACATCACCATCCAGCTGGAGCAGAGGAGCCGGGTCAGGAAACTGCAGCTGCTGGCCCACCAGTACTTTTTTTTTTTTTTTTTTTTTTTTTTTTTTTTTTTTTTTTTTTTTTTTTTTTTTTTTTTTTTTTTTTTTTAAAACTTGTCCTGTCCAACAGCTGAGCAAACAGATATGAGCTGAGAGCCTCTTGCATTAGACAGATTTTACTCTCACAATCGGGGGTTATAAATCATTGGGAACACAAAATGTATGTTGGTATAAGCCCCTTTTGTAATTTCAACGAAACTTTATTAATATTAATTTTGTTTGTGTTCTTTTTGTTGGACCGGACGGAAAAAGAAAGGGGGAAAAGAGGGGGGGGGGGGGGGGGGTATAGATTCCAGAGGATGACCAATGGAAGGAGAAAGTAGAATTGCAAGTCTACAGGCAACAAAATGCTGAAGCTTATACCCATTACAATAGTGAGTGTTGGTCTAAAATGGGCGGGGCCTGTCCACACACTCAGCTGTTACAAACATACCTGTCGGCTCCAAGAGTGTTCACAAACTTGTCCACAACCAGTTTACACGCACACTTGTGCATACCAACCCACACATGTAAAGCATTACATTCTGACACGCACACTGTTTGAAGGTGCAAATGTGAGCTGACGCCTGTGCTCAGGTGAATGTTATGTTAAGCTGAAGTGGATGAAGGAATGGAAAGAAAAAAAGGAGGGAGAGCTCCCAGACATCCCCACACCAAGACCCCCGCCGAGGCAGCAGCGCCGACCAGGGCCCGCCCCCGCACCCATACTGTGGGGTCAATGGAGGTGATCCGCCCGCCAGGTAGTCCGGCCAAGCACCCAGACCAGGGCCCGCAGGACCACCACATGGGCCCCCAACACCCGAGCGCAGTGAGGTACGGAAGCGCAGAGCGCAGGGCCCAGCCCAGTCAGGAGAGCAGCCCCCCCACCGCGCCGGGCGGTCCAGCGCGGGGCCCCACCCCCGAGAGCCCCACCACCCCAGACAAGCCGCCCACCACCACCCAGGAGTTCTGAGCATCCCCCACCCCAGCCCCAGGTACGAGCCAGGACCCCCAAGGGAGACCCGCTCCGAAGCTCCAGGCAGTTGCGGAGATCCAGAAGAGAGCACAGCAGGGGTCGGCTACCCCCACCTAGAGGAGGGATGACCAATAGAAGTGGGGGTCCCCGAAGGAGTACGTAGCCTGACCAGGCTCTCCTATGTTGTGACTTAGAAGGGGCCCGTCACCCGAGGGTAAGGACCAGAACCCGCACCACAAGGACACAGACACCCCCCGGCTCAGATGGAATATGATCCCCCGCTCATGGACTTGCCAGAGGACTGAGGGATCCCTCTCCCTGCGTGGGGAGGGGGCCGCCGGGCCCAGGAGGCCGACACCCAAGAGACAAGGCCGCCACCGCTGAAGGCCCTGTTCCCCCCACCGGGGATGGGGTAGGGGACAGAAGATCAGTATTCCCATCTTCCTTGTGTAATGTATTTGTGTGTGTATGTTGAGGTGTGTTTCTTGTGGTTGAAGGGTGTGTGTCATAAAGGGTGCAGTTAAAATTGGCGAGCAGGGCACTGGGGACATCTCCTGATTGCTTACAGGGATGTCCAATCACCCTCTCGCCAAGGAGCCCTAAATGTCTACGGTGCAGTTAAAATTGGAGGGTTGAGCACTAGGAGGACATCTCCTGCTTGCTGGCAGTGATGTCCCAGCACCCCCCCACCAAGGGTCCTACGTGTCTAAGGTGCATTTAAAACCAAGAGAAGGGGGCGAAACTGTGCGGAGAGGGGGGACCACTGCCAAGTGGCTCGGCCCCTCGAAGTATTCCGCAAGCACACCCCCCTCCAACCTAATAAGTGTTTGTATGAGGAAGGAGGGGAGGTCGGGGACAGCTACCAGACTGACCCCCGATGGTGAAACAACCGTCCCCCCGCCCCCCCCCAGCATTGGGCCCAAGTCTCCCCAGGGCAGAGGCCCCACCGCCCGGAAGCCAACCCTCCAGGCCCCACACCCCCCACCCCACACAAAGAGAGAGGAGCCGAGAGGGGGCCATCCTGGCCCACCAGTACTTGATCCCCACCAAGGTTGAGTTTCATGTTGGAGACGTCCCGCCTGAAGGCGGTTGCTCAGAGCTGCAGCTGCGCAGGCTCGGGTGAGGCAGAAGGATTGTTTCTAACAGGCTGCTTCATGTATATTTTAGAGATCTTTAATGATGGAACCTCACAGTCACAGGTGCAATTCCCATTACTTCCAAATTGTAACATCACTTCTGTTTACAGACAACAAAAGAGACAAAAATATCCCAAAAGCATCTGATTCTTTAAAGACTTCTTGAAGGATTGTTGAGCTGCTTGATGCCTGCAGTTTCTCATTTCCTGCTTCACAGGAGCTCTGAGTCCAGGATGTCAGGCTGGAGATGTGTCCATCATCCCATCATGATGGATTCATGCAGCAGGGCAGAGTCACACCTGCAGTTTTGAGTCAATGAAATCCTCAGAGAATCAAAGTTGGTGTTTTTCTGAAGATTTTCTGGACAAAAGCTAAAAAAAATCAAGTTGAGAGGAGAAAAAGCTTATTTTGCCCCCAAACATTACATTTGATCATTATTCCTCAACGAATCTGATAGAAGACATTTTGCTAAAGAAACAATTCCAAATGAAGACTGTTACTAAAAGTCTTTATTTCTTGTTAATTGGAATGTTTAAATGCGTACATTTCAAAGTATTTAGGAAAGTTTGACTTCTAATAGTAAATGTAGAAACATTCAAACAATGAGACAAATCTCTGTGTGTAAGAACCTGCAGCTCAGCGTGCTGCTTAACCCCTGACCCTGCTAAGCTTCTCTGGGGATGGGGGGGTCTACACAGAAATCCATCTATCTTCAGAATCTGCTAAACTGCCTGCAGGGTCATGAGGCTGCTGGAACTGATTCATTAAACTGCTTCCTCAATGTGGAGTTTCTACAGGAAGCTCAATCATTAATAAATGAATGGATTTGTAGAATCTCAACTAGAAATTTAAATTAGATTAAAAGGAACTTTGTATTTTAGCTCTGAACTTTTCAGAAACAGATCCGCCTCAGAGAAGAGCAGCTGACCTAAAGAGAACTGCTCTCACCCCAGGTATGTCTCCATGTCGGACAATGAGAAGACGGGGTTCCAAGCTCGAGAGCTGAAGTCAGTCCATGTGGATGCTGTTGGAACATTCCTGAAAATTAGCCTCTACAGGAACCACATCAACCGTTTCAACCACTACAGTCAGGTAGGGCCTGCAGAGCAACACCTGTAGTCTACACCTTCCATAGCGTGATGCTGCAACAGAAACAGTCTGTTTGGATTAAATGTCCATCCAGCTGCAGCCTTCTCTGTAACAACCATCATCTGTGTGTAACCTACAGTATATTCCCAAAAGTATTGGCTCAGCAATCCCAATGTTCAGGATCACGTGTCCTGATCACCTGTCCTGGCCTCAAGTGTTTGAAATCTGTTTTCACAAACATTAGTGAAAGAATGGGCCGCTCTCAGTGAATTCCAGTGAGGAGCAGTCATAGGATACCACCTGTACAACAATTCTAGTGGTGAAGTGTTCTAAATATTCCACAGTGACCCGTCAGCTCTATCAGACCGAAATGGAAGAACAACAACTCAGCCACCAAGTGGTAGACCATGTAAACTGATGGAGAGGGGTCAGTGGATGCTGAAGCTCACAGAGCAAAGAGGTCACAGACCTTCTCCAAACTTCATGTGACCTTCAGATTAGCCCGAGTACGGCACACAGAGAGCTTCATGGAATGGGTTTCCATGGCCGAGCAGCTGCATCCAAAACACACATCACCACGTGCAAAGCGTGGGATGCAGTGGTGTAAAGCACGCCGCCACTGGACTCTAGAGCAGTGGAGACGCCTTCTGTGCAGTCATGTATCACGCTTTCCCATCTGCAAATCTGATGGACCGGTCTGGGTTTAGAGGCTTCAGGAGAACGCTACATTTCAGACTGCACCATGCCGAGTGTGAAGTTTGCTGGAGAAGGAATCATGGTGTGGGCTTGGTGAAAGTAAATGATGGAAATAAAGCCTATTTTTTGACACATTAAAAGGATGTCTCATCTGTAAACTGATGCCTTTAGGAGATTTTCAATCTTTCATTGGGTTCTTTATGCACAATAATAGAACATTTTACCGGCGTGCCCAAACTTTTGATTCCCAGTGTATGTCAGTCAAACCAGGTGAGCCAAAACTTTTGGTAATATGGTGTAACTAACCATTCTACACATCACTGTAAAGGTGATTGGATACCTGTGCAACAGCTGCAATGCATGATGGGAATCCAGGCAGACGGTTCAGTTGCTGCCTTTATTTCTCCTGACCAGCAGGTGGCGCCTTTGCCTCAGTGCTGCAGTGTGTTCCTGCCTGGTGGGCTGGTGTTTGACCGGTCATGGTTGGGGGGTATCTGGGACATCGTTTTTGATCCAGTTCACTCTCATCGTCTTCACTCTTTCAGGTTTCTTTGGTTGCCATCAACGTTCTGGGCGACTCTGTGGACGGCAGCGCCTTCAGCTGGATGGTGAGCGTGCTCCTCACACATTGCAGTGGATTGGCTGATCCGCCTCAGAAGATTTTGGCCTTCAGGGGGAGCATTTTTGACAGTTGGAAAGTAGAAACGGTCTTAGTTTCTACCTTTGTTGGTGGAAAGGTGAGCTGTCTTTGACGCTAAAGGGAACAGGCTGAATGAACCCTGATGTTCTGTAAACCAATGTGAGGGTCTCTGCTGGCGTCCACGGCTTTGAGGTACGATCAAACTGTGATGGCTCCTCCCAGTGTTGGAGGATGCACACGTGTCAGGCATAACACAGCAGGACCTCCCTCTGTGGTCGGGGAGTAATCAGGTAGTTCTGTAGATGTCCTGCAGGAGTGGGCGTCTTGAACACACATGCAGTGAAAACAGCGACACGCGCTCGCTCATACCGATTCCTGCGAACAGGACGCGTATTGTTTTCTTCCTAATCCCACTCTGAGCTCCTCCATCCCAGCAGAGACGGTGCCTGGAGGGCAGGCTGGCTCTGGTTCTCCTGTGACCGCTCTGTGCTGCTCTGCCATGACTTTCAGATCCATTCAGGAAAGTTCTGGATCTGCTAAAGTCAAGCCCTCACCTCAGAGTTTATGTGGATGCTTATGGGGCAAGATAACTTGCAGAAAGAAACGTACAATGACAACGTTGTGCACAAATTCATTCTTTGTCCACAACTTTGTAGAAAAAATATGAATTCAACATTTAGTTCTACGTTTGACATGTCTGTTTTGAATACGACTCTTGCTTGTCTTGAATACGGATTTCTCCTGATAACAAACAGTCAAAAATACGTCACGGGGTCACAGGTCACAGGTCACAGGCATAAACATCGAGTCCTGAAGCATCGATTCAACTAAGTGCGCATGTGCATTACCTACCATAGAAAGAAAGTTTTTAGGATGTTATTGATCCCATGGCAGGAAAATAATCTTGATATCATAGCTCTTTCCTTCTTTAACTGAGGGGTACCAACAATTTTGTCCACGTGTGTAATTACCTGGATCAGGTGTGTTCAGTCAGTCTGAACGTGGAAAATACCTGAGTCAGCCAATTATCAGTAAGGATAGACGGGAGTGCTGGAATCCAGGTAGGGTGGTAGATCTCCTGGACCTGGGTTGACCCGCTCTAACCTTCAGGGTGGAAACTGGACTGCTGTTGGTGGAAGGACAGGAGGAAGGCGTGTTCTCCAGCAGAGGAACAGAAAGGGAAGGATGTGCTGCAGGTTAGGAGGATCAAGGTCAGGGATGGAGAAGTGATCGGTTTCCACAAGCCTGATAGTAAGATGGAAACAGAACTTTGAAAAACTGATGGATGAGGAACATGTTGGAGAGACAGAGTTTATGTGAATAAATGAGAGGAACTCAGGTAGAACGGTGAGGTTTCAGAGTCAAAGGTCCAGAGCAACAGAAGAGACTTTATTGGTGCAAATGAAAAACTGTCGGTGGTGATAAAAAATGTCATTTATTAGCCGGTTATCCATCTGATCTCATGAATCATTTTCTGTCAAAGCTCTTTCATGATAAGAGTTTGCAACACGGAACAACACGCTCTCTTATCTGCTGTAAATGGATTTGATCTTCTCAGTGCTTGAAGTTCAGCTCCTAGTTCCTGTTGAAATAAGGTTCGTTTTGGTCTCTGAGGACGGTCATCCTTTATCAAAGGGCTGAAGTGTCAGTGATCCGGCTGAAGTTCTTTTCAGCTCTGCGGTGAGATCTGAGTGAGGTTATCTCAGCTGCAGGATGGAGTCATGAGTGTGTTAGATGTGTGAGCCCATCATGCATTTACACACAGATGAACTGGTGGGGTGGAAGCGGCAGGACTAAAGGTGCGGAGGCGGCAACTTTCAATGTCAGTAAATGTAAAGAGGCGATTTTGACGCCCTGGCTGCCTCTGGTGGGGGTGCAGCATTAGGCTGGGTGATAAAGCAATTTTATCAAGTTATTCAAATTTTTTGTTTTAGACAATTTCTTTATGGAAAATTGGAGACTTTTCCCAGCGCTTTCTTGTGCTTCCGTTGTTTGGAGGGTCAGCCCGGCCGTGCCTCACAAAACACAGACATGAAAACGGCAGCAAGCGAAGAAGAGTTCCTTCTGCGAGGCTGAGGATAAAAAGCTTCTGCTCCTTACCTCCGTGTCGGACATGTGGGGATTTTTAACAGAATGCTGACAAAGCTGCAGGAAAGACCTGCTGCAGTAAGAGAAAAGGGTTAATGTGGAGACAGTGGTGTTGTTACGCACTGGTGCCATCATGCTATGCTGCAGATCCACGTATCACCTACCAGAAAATAGAAACACAGACCGTTCAAAGTCAGACTAGATTTCCCAGAGCAGACTTTAAGATGTGGAGCAGAACTACAGCAAAGGAATTCACAAGACATTTAGAAAAACTGCATTTTCTAAATAGAATAATTAGACATGAATCCCCTTTGAATGGAACTTGAATGGCCCCCCCATCTTTACTGTCAATAAAATCATGTTGAAAATCCCAAACATTTTTATGTCTTTAGGCCCTTTTTGTTCTGATTTCAAATAAAAATGAATCTTTTCTTTTTTCTCTGCCTATTTGAGTTTGAGTTTAAATTGAAATGACTCTAAAAACGTGTTTTTACCATTTATGTCAAGCATTATCATCATCACAAAAAATGTCATTCTCTTCATCAGGTCCAGGAGACTCACTAAAACCGCTTTTCTAACTTTTCAGCAAGAAATTGGCTGTTGCTCCAGAAGTGTTCTGCCGAGTGTGTATTATTCCTCTTTATGAGAGCTCAGGAGTTCACAAAACATCGCTGCATTGATCTACAAACATTTTTACTGCTTTTGTTTAGTTGCACTTTTTGTTCAAGACCATTTTAAAAGGAGAAGTTACAGTCAAATAGTTTTTGTTAAATTTATTTGGTCCTTTTTACTAAAGAAAGTAAATGCAGGGAGAAAAATAATTTAAAATCCCAAATTGACTTTGGAATAAAAGGATTTTAGATTTTGGCTGTGAGGCCCGGCCCTATGCTGGACTTCAGGGAACACATTGACTGTCTGCAGACATGTCATCTGTCCGTCTGTTTCCCCCCAGCAGAGCAGGGAGCCCCCGAATGAACGGCAGGAAGCTGCTATGGAAAACCCTCTGAAGAGGTGAGATCAGACCTCTGGACTGATGTTTCTGAGTTTGTGTCATTGTTTAACTTCAAACAAGCGCCAAACTCACCCCTCTGTGTCCAAGCCTTCTCTGCGTTTGGGTTTTTGAACTCTACCTGTAACAGAGGGTAAAGATAAACTCAACTAAACTTAAATGATTTCAAATACAAATAATAAAAGTAGATTTAGTGTAAATCGGACAACGAAAACTTTGTCATTTCCAGAAACATGCTCTGAAGGTTTGTCCCTTCAAAGGGACACAATTCCAGGAATCCAGAACAACTTCTTCCGTTTCCTGATGCGTTTAAATTTATGAACTGTGAAGAAGTTTGGTAGTTTTTAATGACCACTGGTTAGGTTTAAGAAAGTTTAAGACATTTTAACCCAACAACTGAGAAGTGGAATACTGTATATCAACACTGAAACGAGAAGCAAAAGTCCTGAAGCACATTTGAACAAAACAGCAGCTGATGAAAGGACCAGCAGCAGTTAGAGACACAGCCTCCAAACTGTGGTCCAGTCCAGTATTTGAAGTGTTTCCATTATAAAATGTACCCATTAAGCTGGGCATAACCTCCATGGTGCATGCGTGGTGTAGACCACTAGCGTCTATTTGAGACGTTACCAATCCATACTCACCACAAACACTTCTGATCATACTTTGCAAAACATTTATGAAAGAACATTAGAGTATTGCTCAACATAAGAGTTTATTTCTATTCAAAACAGCAGCGTACTTTCAGACGCAGTGAGGAGTCTCTGTGTGCCTTCAAACCTCCATCCTGTGGTCCATTGGTCAGGTGGAGCGGTTTAGGGGCCTCAGAAGTATCACAGGCTAAAATAACATTTAAAAAGTTGCAGTTGGTGCAGGTCTGATTGAAGGAGCGCAGTTACGCTCTGTGCCCTGTCCACCGATGTGTTGAAGTGAACCACTGAACCCCACATTGTTCCTGGTGGTTCCAGAATGCTGTCAGTATGGCAGCGGAGCCGCCATCAGGGTGTGACAGTGTTTATGGGTGAATGGAACTGAGTCTGTGGATCACTTTGGGCTTTAATGAAGGTAGAAAGCGCTATATATACGTTTATAAAAGTTTATTCCACTTCCAGCAGTGCAGCTTTGAATCGTCTGTTCGAGTTCTGTTTACAGCCTTTGTTTTCTCAATGTTCTCTTTGTGTCCAGTGTGTGTGAGCCCATGTCCCCCTGGATGACTTAGCCTTTGACATGTACCAGGACCCTGAAGTTGCTCACATCATCCGAATGCTGGACCAGAAGAAGCAGGACACAGTCCAGCAGGAGAACTTTGAACAGGCCAAGATGCTTAAACAGGCCATGGCTGACCTGCTGAAGGTGGGTCCAGGACGACTCAAAGGTTTAAAGTCACACCTTCAGATCTCTCCTGAAGATTTCAGTGCAGACGATCCGTGCAAAGCTGACAGCGAGCTCAAAAACGTATTCGTATTCGCTTGATTCCCTGATTGGATTTCATCTTTGAAACTTTGACTGCCATTGTTGTGATTGTAACCTCACCAACTGGGATTTTTTGCAGTGACAGGTTCATACTCAGAGAGAAAGAAAACAAAGCATGAAAGCAAACAAGAAGCATTTGTACACAACATAACTTTGTTATATGTATCTAGGCAGTTATCAAGTGTTCACTGCTCTGATGGCAGAGCAGAGAAAGCTGTTCTTGTGGCGGCTCTGTGCTGAAAGGCCGGCTCTCACTGACACAAATCTAAGACTCCATTCAGACCGGAAAAAGCCTTTGAACCTTGTGTTTGGTTTGTGTTCAGACTGCGTTAAGCAGACTTTCCTGTTCCGGAACAAAGCTTGTAAACAAAACCATGTGACTAAAGATCTCTTCACTCATTGGCCAGGAATTATGAGGGCGGGGCAAAGCAACTTCCTGATCCTTGTTGGAAAGTTCACTGATTCAAACGTTCTATGTCTTTGACCAATGATGAACGTCTGCATCAACGTCAGATTTGTACTGCTGTACGGTGGAGGCCTGCTGCAAGGCGTTACTGGCAAGACAACAGCTATGAAGGAAGGACGATAAGTGTTTATGACGTATAGATTGTCAGGGAAACTGTGTGATAATCAGTGTGAACCATGTTAAACGTAGTTTTAATGAGCCTGCATTCATCCAACCACATTGCAATGAGTTGCTGTGTCTCATGGTTGTGGTGTGACGGCAGAATTCTGTCAAAGAGCTTTGAGGATGACGTCACAGCCGCATCACAGCAGCGCGTGCTGCATAACGAGACACATAGACCTGTTCTCAGAGGTGTTCAAATCAACAAGTCAGCAGTTGGAGCTTTTTTCTTCTATGACAACACGACAATTGTTGCTTTACATTTGTCCTGCTGCTTCATCTCTACTTTGTTTACATCATGTGACTACTGGCTACGGTGGCCCTTTTGGTCCAGTTCCTCCACTCCCAGAGCGCTTTGTATTCAGACTGAGGAATCTCAGAGCGAACCGTGTGGAGAGAAAATAGTATCACCCAGATTTGTGTGTGTGTATTTCTTGATTTGTGTGTCACTTTGAATTTGAGCGTAAATAATTCTTGATTGTAACTCGTACAATACATTTTGTGCATAACTAGAAAAATGACAAAATACACAGTCAGCCTGCATTCTCTGTTGGAGGAGGCGCTGAAGACATCTCTCTGCTCGAGGAAACACTTCCAAATGTTAGAAACAAAAAACATCCTCCTGAAGGAAGTTATTTCCCATTTTCAGTATGAAAACAGACTGATCAGCTGTAGAACGCCTGACTCCTCACAGCTTCATTCCAGGTGTTTTTTAGAATCTGCTTTTTTTCCTGTTTGATGTTTCTGGCATTGAGAGAACAGCAGATCTGGTTGTTTTCCTCCAGTGGGGCTGGTAGGGATTTTCTTCAGACTCTCGTTGTGTAATGTCACTGGCATTTGTAACAGTAGCTGCTGAACTTGTTTAAATTCCTGTTGCAGACCTTTGTGGACTTTGTTGCCAAGCAAAGCATGAATTCTTAACGAGGCCAGCAGCTGCAGTGCTTGTCTCCTCGTCTCCTCGTCTGCAGACCCTTTGTGACCGTCAGCATACAGGCAGAAAAACACCAACAGCTTTATATCATGGACATTTGGTAAAAACAGTCATCATTCAAATCTGTCAGTGCACTTGGATGCAGACATGAAGTTCTGTCTGTTCATGACTTTTATTGTGATGGTCAGAGCAGAGAGTGACTCACTTCCTTTCTAAAGAAGGCCTGTTCCTAATATTTGAGATGGGTTAGTTGGTTAGTTAAGGTGAGGATGACGGGTTAGGGATGATGAGTTAAGGGCTTTGGTTGGAGCAGAGGTGTCAAAGTCCAGGCCTCGAGGACCAGCCTCTTGCTGATTTTCCAGAAATCTTTTCTCATCTGCTGCTGTTTACCTGGATCAGGTGTGTTATCCAATAAGGAGCTTCAATGGCAGGTTGTATGGAAAACATGCAGGAGACCGGCCCTCGAGGCCTGGATTTGGACACCCCTGGGTTAGGGAGAGGGTTTTTGGGTAAGGATCGATGGGTTTGATTTTTTTTTTTTGGGTTGGGATGGATGATTGGTTTGATTAGTTGGGTTGACTGATCTACTGGGAAAGTTTCTGCTGCACTTTTGTTCTACTTCATTTCTACTGTTAAAACATCAAGTGAATGTTTGTTTACAACGTTCTCAGAAAATAATTTTACGGGCAGAAAAAATGTGCTTTCAAAGATGGCCCTCAGAGCTTGACATAAGAAATAGAAGCTAGAAAAACACAAAATTTCACCAAGTATGTTGGTCTACTTTCTAGTTTCTTATTTATCTTATTATCTTATCTTATTTTACTTGATAGAAGACAAAACGAATCAACTAGTAACTTTTAAGTTGTATATAGTTATTTATGTAGTTTATATATATATATATATATATATATATATATATATATATATAAATCTTAAAAAAAATCTTGTTTTAAGCAACATTTCTAATGAAACAATTGTATTTTTACTTAACATAATATTTTAAGCAGAAGTAGCATTTGTAATGGTGAGTGGACTTGTTTTCACCGAAACAGATTTTCTTAAATTTTTTAAGACAAATTAATCTTAAAATGTATCATTTTTGACATTTAGATGGTCATGGTCTTGAGAAGAGGATGAGTGTACTGGCGTAGTGTTTAAAATCGGATACATTTGGAGGAAAAACTACTGTAAGATGAGATTTTAGTTTTCTCTGTAAAGTACAGTTTATTGTTAGAAGGTTGCCATGGTTACGGTTTGGTGGAGGGACACGAAGAGAAACAGAATAAAGAGGTGGTTCAGTTAAGGAAGTTGTGTTTTGTTTGACCTGGAAAGTTGGTTGCTCAGAAATCCTTACACTAATAAAAATACCCACGTTAAAGAGTTAAAGAACTATTTTTTTCAGTAAAACTTTATATTTCCAGTTACCAAAGCAATATATCTAACCATTAGAGTTTCTAGCTACTTTCAGGATTCAGTGTTGTCTTCAAAGGGCTGGATGTTCCAGATTATTTTTAGAAATCTCATCAAGACAAATGTGACCAATTTTTTTCACTCATACAAGGAAAAAGCATCTTATTTTCTGCATTTTGAAGCTTCTTTTGAAAAGGCTATTTTTTCAGTGTAGTTCTTCCAGCACAGACTCTCTTTCAGAATCAGATCACCAGATCTTTCTGGACGGGCAGCAAAGCCTCTCTGGTTCTGTCCTGTTTCCTCCAGGTGGGAGAGCGGTTAGCTCGATATGATGTAGAGAAGAGATGTGCCATTGAGAAAGAGGACTACGACTTGGCCAGGAAGAAGAAGGAACTGATGGAGGAGCTCAGGAGGAGCGTCTACCAGCAGCTGGAAATGCACGACCTGCTCGACATGTCCATGGTCCTGCAGGATAAACATTCTCTTCACTCAGTTTATTCATGTGCATCGTCCTAAAATATATTTTCTCTGATCTCAGATCGGCATGCAGACCCCAGTCCCCCCGCTCCTCTGAGGTCTCCAGGTCATCGTGGAGCCACCGAGCCGGATGTGTCTGCTGATGCCTTGAGGAACCAAGCAGGAGACAATGAAGAGAAGGAGCTGTGGAATGAGCATCCCAGACGAGCTGATACACCTCGCCCCACTGCCAGCCCCCCAGGACTGATGTAAGAATCTGCCTCCAACTAATCTGTTCACCCTGTCCGACTGTGGTGCTGGTTCTTCTGCTCCTCGTGCATGAGCCGGTGATCAATGTGGAGCATCTTCTCCTGAATCGCCTTTGGAGCAAGTGCTGGAGCCCCCAGGGGCATTATGAGCAGCAGGGGCATTATAGGTGGCAGGGGGTTTTATGCTTTGCTCCTCACCTACAAACACCGGCACTGTTACCGGTTTGGGTTTCACTATTTAATTAAAAGTGTGCAACAGTTGGCTAACTTGAGCGGCTGCCAGACTGGCCCAGACAGACCTCTGGTCTACTGCATGAGCCGCAGTGGACCGTGCTCGCCGCAGCGGACCGTGCTCGCCGCAGCGGACCGGGCTCGCCGCAGCGGACCGTGCTCGCCACCAGAAATGGTGGTTGCACAGAGCGGGTCAAACAGCCGTTGTTGTCCACATGTGGACTGTCAGATTGGATCAGTCTATCCACTGGAGAGTTTTATTTGAAACTGAGGGAATTCCTGAACAGTTTCATTCAATCCAGACCAGGAAAACCCAAATACTGCTGTAAAATAAATAAATAAATATGAAAAATAAATCAAGGATTTAGCTTGCAGATGTATTTCAAAGAAATTACCATTTCTTCTGCGCTGTGGCAGAGACTCGGAGATGAAAGGCCATTGCCGACCCTTCAGAGGAAAGACAGGGCAGCAGAGAACCTGCAAAGCCCTGGACCTCAAGCAGAGAAGACTCCAGCCAGCCCAGGGATGAGCCTGGAACCACTGACCGAGAGAGCCCAGAGAGCAGCCGGCTCTGCAGTGGACGTCTATGGAGAAAGCCTGGTGAGAAAACCGGGTTTGGTTTGTGAGTCCTGCATCTGAAAGTTTCACTTGTCCTGATGCACAGGTGACTCTTACCCGTTGACTGTATATAGAGAAATGGACTTAGTGGCCATGCCCCCCGGCGTTCCAAACAGGAAGTACCTACTGGTTCCAAGAAGCCAAAATCCCACAGACTTCTATACAAAAATAAACAGCTGTTTGTCAGTTGTTCTATTGGTCAGAATGACCAATAGACTTTTTAACATTTGCTTTTTGATAATCCTCTTCACTTCAAGTTCTTCAAGTTATAAACTGACCAATCAGATGCCTCAATAAAAGTAGGTGGAGCTTGCTGGCCCCACATTCAACAGTCAAAACTTCTGACAGATTTTGTTTAGCCTGCTATCAAGATATGGGGCTGTGGCCTTCCAGCTCCTGATTGGTGAGGGTGGTTGCCATAGAAACGATAAATCAGACTGATTCAGACCAATCACTGATTACTGATCATGTCTGGCTTCAATATGGTCGCATCTATTTTGCTTAAAAATGGTGACTGAATTGAGTGGACGGAAACCATTTTCTATGATGTCACACTCGTTCAGTCCAGTTCTCGGATACAGTCAACATTCTCATTTAAAGGGCCAAGACTTCCTGCTTTTGGCTCTTTGTCAGGTTTTTATGTTTGATGAATTTAATCAATGTCTCCGTTGTCAGTTACATACAAGCACTTCTATTGATGTATCTTTTTTCCTTCAGTGTTATTATGACTGCAGATGGTATTATTTTTGTTAATTCTAACATTCAAATGTTTTTTTTATATATATTTTTTACCTCTTAGTGCTGTTTATTCAATCCTAATTAAAGAACAAGGGTCCTTTGAATGGGGTTTGTTTTTCCAATTGGTTGTGTTATTTTTCTGGTTCTTAGCTATTCCCCTCTTAAATGCAGGTTTATGTACGTTTTCTTTTACAGTTTTACTCCAGTGGACTTTCCTGTTTGTTTTCTACTGTTGAGCTGTTGTTTGTGAGGCTTGCTGCTGCCCTCTGAAGACATCTTGGTCTGGATCAGGTTAAATGAAGCTTGATGGTGATTTGATTTTAGCCTTTAACTTATCTGGAACCACGGAACACTGTGATGAGGCCACCTACCTTACGCTCTGTCTGGGCTCTAGGACAGAGTCTTGGACACTTTGGACTTGTCAGTGAAATATTCGGTTAGGTCTTCTAAACACCTGAATGGAACCAAACCAGGTTTACAGTCATGAGAGCTCAAGCAGCATTTATAGGTTAGGAGATTGGATCTGATTGAACTCACCTGTAGCTTTATGATGTTCATTCATGTTGCATGTATGTTGGTTTTCTTGGCTGTGTAACCTGCAGGTGGCAGCAGCATTTTCTAGAACCTGGTGTCAGCGGGAACATGCTCTGCTGGCTGTTTACAAGAAGCTGCTGGAGGCGTCCACCACCACCCCCCAGGAGGAGCTGAGAAACATGATCAGAGCTGCAGGCCTGCTGGCGAGGAGAGCCGTGCTGGATAAAGTCACCATGGTAAGATGGTTCTTCTGCTCTGTGTGGCTGGGTCCGTGTGACGGGTGGTTCGTCTGAACCCCTCTGTGGTGTTTGAAGCTAAAAACACAAACGTCACCAATGCTGCAGTATCCAGAACAGCACAGGTTAAAGTGGTTAAAGTGAGTAGGCTCTAGTTCAAATCCCAGCTGGTTCTTTCTGTGTGGACTTTGCATGTTCTCCTGGTTCATGTGTGTTCATGTTTTCTCCGGCTTCCTCCCACAGACCAGAAACGGCTTCAGAGGTTCATGGGTGATTCTAACTCTTCCTTTGGTTGTGAATGTGCGTTTGAGTGTGTCTCTGTGTTGGACTGGAGACAGCAGCTGGGATAGGCTCCAGCAACTCCATGACCCTGAACAGGATTCAGAAGATGGATGGATGATTGGAAGGATGGATAATGGATGGATGGATGATTGGAAGGATGGATGCGTGGATGATTGGAAGGATGGATGGATGATTGGATGGATGGATGATTGGATGGATGGATGATTGGAAGGATGGATGGATGGATGATTGGATGGATGGATGATTGGATGGATGGATGATTGGATGGATGGATGATTGGAAGGATGGATGGATGGATGATTGGATGGATGGATAGATGGATGGACGGATGATTGGAAGGATGGATGGAGAGATGGATGGATCTATGATTGGAAGGATGGAAAGATGGATGGATGATTGGAAGGATGGATGGATGGATGGATGATTGGAAGGATGGAAAGATGGATGGATGATTGGAAGGATGGATGGGTAAAAATAAAATATGATCTTCTTTGCCTTGTAGGTCTTTTATGCCTCACTGAAGCTGCTGCGGCTAATCCTAATCCAGATAATCCCAGATGTGGGACTGGGCCGGGCGGAGGCTGCCCACTGCTTACAGCAGACGTTTCCGCAGCTGCTACGGCGGACCGGAGACCCCGCAGGCCGTCCCCGTGCCGCAGCTATAGCCTTCATCCAGGTGATGTACTTTCTGTGTTTTGGCTCCAGCATGAAAGTCTTTATGTGTGAACAACCATTTCAAACACCCAGCTGTGTGAAAAACTTTAGGACGTCTGCGCTTCACATCCATAAGCAGATCTGCGTTACCTTGATTTCATCCACTTTGTAAACTAAGCATTTTATGTAAAAATGTTAAAAAACCTGAAAATGTTCAATACAATGTTCAACCACCAAACATGTTTTGCATCAAAACTGTGGTTTTAGCTTCATCTGTTTCCCTGCTTCCGAAGTGTCCTCCTTACACTTCATTTCATTGGTTTGATTGCAGAATTTAAAGTAGTTTCACTTTTCAGAAAGTCAGTAATAAATCCCATCAACAAGTGTACTAGTAATTGACATTGATGTCATTGAACGTCACTGAGTTTTTCTCCACAGAGGAACTTAGATCATCTTTAAAGCCTGATGAGGAAAAGACCAGCAGTTCAGCTCGGATTCTCCTTTCAGACCGGAAAAAGCCTTTGAACCTTGTGTTTGGTTTGTGTTCAGACTGCGTTAAGGCGGACTTTCCTGTGCCGGAACAAAGCTTGTAAACAAAACCATGTGACTAAAGATCTCTTCACTCATTGGCCAGGAATTATGAGGGCGGGGCAAAGCAACTTCCTGATCCTTGTTGGAAAGTTCACTGATTCAAACGTTCTATGTCTTTGACATAGTTCTTCCGCTCCCAGAGCGCTTTGTATTCAGACTGAGGAATCTCAGAGCGAACTGAACCTCAGTCTGATTGGAACGAACCCATGGGTCCCAGAGCGGTTCCTGGTACCAGACCTGGGTCCACTTATCGGAAGAAACAAACTGTGGTTCACTTAAACGAACCAAATGTGTCTGAATCCACGCTCAGTCTCATTTTTCTTCCAGTAATTTTATTTCTGAATCTTTTCTCAGGGTTGAAGTTGATTGTACTGCAGTTCCAAGTTCAGTTTGTTTCTATTATCTTTGAATGTCAATTTGCAATAAGAAAAGCTGCCATTCCACTGCTTAGTCAAAATCCTAGTAAAAATATGTATACCAACTGTTAAAGTTCAGAGTTGAATATTTTATTTAAATATTCAAGATCAAACTGCAAAACAGCAACATTTCAATATTTCATACAACTTTAAGGAAGAAATACTTCATGAAGAGGTTTTTTGTGTTACACCCATTGGCCATATCTGAGAACTACACTGAGTGACTCCGCCTCCCTGACGTTCCAAACAGGAAGTACCTGCTGGCTCCAAGAAGCCAAAATCCCATAAACGTCTAAAAAGATATAAACAGCTGTTCCTCAGTGAATCTGTTGGTCAGAATAATCATTCTTGATCTAATACATGTTTTAACATCTTTTGAATAATTGTCCTTTTTTATGATAATTGTCTGTAGTTTAAGTTCTTTAAGTTGTAAACTAAATTAGATGCCTCAGTAAAAGTAGGTGGAGCCTGCTGGCCCCCACGTCCGACGTTTTTATCGTTTGGTGGATTTCACGTAGAAGTGGCAGGGGTGTGGCCTTCCAACAAGCTCACTCCTGATTGGTGGGAATGTTTGCCAAACAATGAATCAGACTGACTCACACCAGTTATTGCTTACACACAAGGTGTGGCTCAAATATGGCGGAAAAAACAGAAACTGAATTGACTTCATTTGGTTGGAGTTAGAAATAAACCAGTTTCCATGGGAGGGGGGGCACAATCGCTCGGTCCAGTTTTCTGATACAGTCAGTGGTTACAGCAGCTGAAAAAGAAGTGGTAGTTAAGTGAGTTCAGTCATGGATCCAGTCACCCTCTATCATTACATTTATACATTTAATTACAGTTTATTTAGACAAAATCTCCACTGTCTCTTTAAAGCTTTCTCTCTTTATTCTGACATTTGGTGATGGGAGCGCTGCTGTTGCCCCCTGGGATAAATAAAGTATTCTGATTCTGAAAACTTAAAAACTCCCCGCCTGCCTTTTCCTTTCCTTACTGGGTTTTCATTTATTTATTTTTTGTCCAAAAGTTCAAACTGAGTAAAACTGGTTTTTGAAGGTGCTCATGTGTGAAGTCCAGGTGTGGCTGA
This sequence comes from Oryzias celebensis, assembly GCA_014656515.1. Classification (NCBI taxonomy): domain Eukaryota; kingdom Metazoa; phylum Chordata; class Actinopteri; order Beloniformes; family Adrianichthyidae; genus Oryzias; species Oryzias celebensis. The sequence goes on along the minus strand of BNCR01000007.1, from coordinate 764,811 downwards.
TCCACCAATGAGATGATCTGGTTCCAAAAGGCGTGACTGGAGCTGCAGCGCTGACAGAAACGAGCAGTTCTAGTATGAATGTTTCTATACGGTTTAGCATAAAGAGTCAAAACAGAAGGAAACGGTTTTTATGAGACTGATGGAGGTTGGATCTGATGGCCATGAATGTGACATATTGTAAAGTTTGTGAAACAGAGGACATGACTGCATTCATAAATATCTGCAGCTTTTCTGCTGGGGCGTCTGGATGGGTGTGGTTTCTCCTTCTAAACCTTTTCTTTGTCTGTAAAGTAAACCTCGCGCCCCTCAGCTTGGGTTTTCCTTCAGTCAGTTTCTGTCGGGGCTTGCCTCTTTCCAGATGTTTGTGTTGAAGGATTTGTCAGTGCCTCACAGCAAATATTTGACTTAATTTGTAGGTGAGAAGCCTACACACAAATGACACGTCACTGTGAAATTTATGGCTGTTGATCCTTTGTTCTTTATTCAGGAAATAGCTGTTTTGAAAGATGTCAGAAGCCTGCAGATGATTCCTGCTGAACTGATGAAACCCTTCAAATCCAGCTGCCCCCCGCGGCTGGCCCAGAGTCGACTGGAGCTGCTGGAGAAGCTGCTGGCTGAACTGGGAACAGAGAGCTTTGCTCTAGAAGCTGTCATCAGGGTAAACCATCAGCAACACGCCTGCATTCTTCTGAGCGCTCCTTGGTTTAAGACGCTCCTGTCTGCTTTGATCTGATTTAACCTGCAGCTTGTTTTTGTCATGAACTCCACACACCAGCATCTTCTGGCTGGATCACCTCATCAGGGATCATCAGGATCCCTTATGACTGGCGGAGAAAAGCTACTATGGGAGCTGTTGACTTTTTATTCAATCCTCCAGGTTTTTTACGGGCAAGAAGATCTTTTTTAAAGATCCCAGAAACATCATTTGTAAACAGACTAGATCCATTCATAGAAGTAGAGTGTGATGTGACTGTGGTTTTAGAGCAGATGAATCCACGTTGCCAGTAAAATAGACAGTAAGTCAGACTGTTTGTGGACTGAAGTCACATGTAGATAAACTGAAGTCTGGCATCAGTCGTCATTTCCATCTGAACCAAACACTTCACATTTGATCAGCAGATTAAAAAAATGGCTTCTGGATATCAGACGTGTGTGTTTGTTGTGCATTTGTGTATGTGTTGTGTGTTTGTTGCATGTTTGAGTGTGTGCATTGTATCTGCGTGTATGTTTGTTGTGCGTCTGTGTGTGTTTGTTGTGTATAACGACTCTTTCTGAAGCTGATCTTTTGTGACTTGGACATTTTCTTCTTTCTGCTGCTGTTACCGTGGCAACCAGCACTGAGCAGAGTTTGAGTCAAATTGGGGGAAGTTTCCTGTAATTAAAAGGAGAAGCGTTGGCTTTCCCTGTCGGGTGGTGGGTTTTCTGATGATGGGCTGTGTTCACACTGCTAGTTTGATAATCCAGATTGAGGCTGTAATCCAGTTTAACAGTCTGTGACGAGACGAATCCTGAAACCGTTTCAGTGTTTTACGTCAAACAAACAGCCAGAGGTTTCCGTCCATCATCAGCTGCTTGTTCTCTGGCAGGTCTGCAGGGCGGCGTTGGAGCACAGCAGCAAAGGAGTCCGAGAGCCGGCCGTGCGCATCATCTTGTGGCTGTACCAGCAGCACCGAGGAGATGTTCTGGACCTCCTTCCTCCCCGTGATGCTGCGGCACCGAAGAGCTTCCTTTACAAAAGGCTTTTCGATGGCTTTTCCAGGATTGATGGAAAGCTGACGGAGACGCAGGTGAGTCTGCTTCTAAGTTTTCTCTCTCTTTTTTAAACCCCTTCATGCTGGAGATGGAAGAACTCAGATGTTTGAAACTTCCTTGAAGTTTCTGTTTGGTTTCTGAGGATGCTCCTCCTCGTTTGGAGGTTTGGAGTCTCTGCTGTTTGCAGATGATGCAGCTCTCTGGACATTCACAGCAGATTGAAGAATCAGCCACTTCCTGTTAGAGACCACAGCTGGAGAAACGGAGGGTCCCCTCCATGTTCAGAAGTGCCCCCCCACTCCAGGGGGAGGGGTTTTGTCCACAGTGATGGAAAGATGGAGCGTGTGGTCCAGCAGCATGTCTGCACTGATGTGTGTGCTGTGGTGCAGAGACCTGCTGAAGACAAAGCTCTCAGGTTACACCCATGACCATGGGAGGTGGGTGTGGCGCTTCCTTCGGGCGGGGTTAACATGGATGCTGTTCCTCGCCTTCCTCCTGGAAGAGGTGAGGAGGGAGGTCATCCTTACTGACAATGCTGCCCCCTCCGACCCTGAAAAGATCATAAGTTTGTCCATCCGCCATTCTGCAAGCGGAGATTCCCAGTAATTCTGACATCATCAGCTCGAACGGCGGTGGCTGAGGCTGTTTTAGTCTGTTCAGAGCTTCCAAAGCTCTTCAACTGAAGAGTCAAACTCTGGAAGACCTCCAGAGCCAAGTGAACCGCCGCTGTTCCCCCTGCAGACAGGCAGAAACCCACTGGATGAGGTCCGCTCCCTTCAGCAGCAGCTGGCAGTCCTGAAAGAGATGTCATTAGGTGGAGTATCCAGTCTGCAATGACATCACTCTGCACCACAGCGGCTGGTTTGTTTTTATGGTTCCTCACGGGGTCGGGAGACTTTTCCCTCCATGTCATCACAGACGTATTCAGATGCAACCAACATTTTCACATTTAATGTTTTCATTTTGTTTTATTTGTCTTTTTATTTCTGCTTGTGCAGGAAAGGGGAGTGAAAGCCCCAGAAAGCACAAACCTCCAGAAGATCAGCACCAAGTCACCAAGGAACCTCTGGAAGCTGCCAAAGCAAGTATGTCTGCGCAGACGCAGGAGAGGGCAGACAGTTCTGCTAAAACACATTTCCTGTTTGTTTCTTTATGGTTGAAACTGAAATCAGTTTGAGGTTTTTCAGGCAGCAGAGAACACAATCTGTTTGCTGAATCCTGACTGTTTTCAGTCCATTTAAAACAGTATTATGTTCAAAGCCAAAGCCAGAAGGCTGGAGGCGGTTCTCTGACTTTCATAGCTCCTGTGAACAGGAGACTCCACATCACCCTGTTTCTGCCTCAGAAAAAGACTTTCCTGTTTCTCTGTTGCTTAGCAACGCAGCGCCTGACAGTTAAGCACATAAACTCCATCTTTGGGTCAGAGGCCTGGTTGGCAGCAGATGAAGTCTAACCTGAACTAAACCGTCTCTGTTTTGAGCCTCAGGTCTCACTAAAGGAGGCAAGAAGAGGGGGGGGCGGACACTCAGCAGCCCGTCACACATCTGGATGGGTAAGTTCTAGAAGTGTCTTCTCAGAGGAAAGACTTTACCGTTGTAAAGCAGCGTTTTATCCGAGGTCTTCAGGTCCTTGGTTTTCCCTTCTGAGCGATTCCTTCATCTTTCAGTTTGTGCGTCTTCTGTGGTGAAACGGACGAGTCTTTCACCGAGGAGGACGGACTGGACCTTCATTACTGGAAACACTGTCCGATGCTGCAGAGATGCCATGAATGCGGACAGGTAGACTTCTCCGCCTCTTGGCCTCAGCAGAGCAGCAGGTGGAGAATGCAGCTGCAGCTTTGCTTTGTGCAGCAGGTGGTGGAGGTCTCTGGACTCACCTGTCACCTTTTGGATGAGTGTGAGAGCAGGTCCAAGTTCAGGCAGTGCCCCCGCTGCTCCCAGGCTCTGCCCGCTGAGGGTTTGATCCGACGCTTTCAGGGTTCCTCCTGTCTGTGTGAGTCCCCGTCCTGGAAGGCTGGACTTTCCTGCTTGTTTTCTGCAACGTTTGTAACGGAACCGTCGTCTGCTCTGGTTCTGCTGTCAGTTCGAACTTTCTAAAGGCAAAGCTCTGTGTTTCTGTCGGCAGAGATGAACCCAATTTAGAAGATGGCCTCCTCATCCTCAACAGGTTTCAGATGTTAATCCAAACACGCTGACAGATTCATTCATTCATTAATTTTCTGAACTCTGGATTATTTCAAGTCAGACCTGACATCAAAACGTAACTTTAAAACAACTAAAATACGCTGCGTTTTCAAATAACTGAAAGTTTCCATATTATTCACTCAGTTCTGGTGTTTCTCTGTTTTTGCATGAACCAAGCAGCCTCTCAGTGGCTGCAGATCCATTCTTTTAACCATTAACTGACAGATTGCATCATCTCGTCTTCCTTCTCAAACATTTGGGATGAAAAACTTCCTCGTTTTGGTGAATCATTTCAGGAATTGTTGAACCTGGCTGAGGATGTTTCCACTTAGTTTAGCTTGTTTTACAGTTTTTCTTTAACCTGGACTCGACTCCGTCATTTCACCTTCCGGGTGCATCTTTAGGAACAAAGTACCACACGCGTTTCCATGGAAACACATTTAGTGTTTCTGCCAAACTCCAATTTAAAGCTTTTCTGACTCGTAACGTAAATAATGCAAAGTTAGCGGCAGTTTCACCATCAGCCACATGCTGCGTTAATAATGAATGAGTGAAGCACCTTCAGGAAAACACGCTTTCATTTGGACTTTGCAGAAATGTGTGACTGTGTGAAACCTGATGTGTTTCAGCGTCTGGAGAAGGAAACCACTGTCCTCTGTGCCACAGCAACGTCCTGCCAGGAGAGGAGGTGAGAAACGGGCCGGGCCTGTACCACGTACATTCAGAGGATCCTCTCATTCTCAGGTTTATTCTTCTGTGGCAGATTCCAGAGTTAACCCTACACCTCCTTCATGTCTTTTATAACTAGTGAGCAGCTAATGTCAGGTTTCAGGAGCAGAGCTGTCACTGTTGTCCTTCCAAGACTCTTGTTCCCAAAACCATCCTTTAAGTTTCAGGAGAATCATCTCATTCAGCTGCTCATGTTTGCTCCTGAACTCTAACCACACTCATGCGATCCTCCAGGTTTAAACCAGGATCCGCTGATCTTCATGTGGATGAAGTTTATCGACAGGAAGGAGTTCCTGTTCAGAAACTCTCACTTCCTATTCAGCGAACAGAATGGATAAAGCTGAATTGACGTCACCGTGGAGGCTTCATTGAATGTGATCGTGTTTCATTTTTCACTGTCTTTACGTCGTTGGAAGGGTCAGACGTACATGTGCAGGTTTCTCCACGCACACGGAGGCGGAGCAGCAGTGTCTGTTTTCAGTTCTTTGTCTTCCTGCTTCTGTCTTTGGACCTGAAGAAGCAAACATCTTGTTCTTCGAGGAGCCCTCTCCTCTGTTGAACTGATGGAAAAGTCTGGAGTCTGATGTTGGAGCAGGAGGAGAAAATCCAGTTCAGGTTTCTCAGAACCCCAGAGAAAGCAGAAGATCCGGGGCGATCCAAAGATGAGTCACTTTAGCGCACAGTCCAGTTTAATGTTTGCTCTGTATGAAGGAATGTCCAAGAGACACTTTTCCACATTTTTACTATTTGGAGAAAAAACAGGAGCAAAGCCTGAAGCTGTGATGCAGCAGAACCTCCATGTTTGATTTGACAGAGGCTGAGACGCCTGCAAACTGGAGAACTGCAGCTGCTGCATGTCAGCTGACAGCTTTTCCTGCGCTGCAGCTCCTAACCGTTCCTCAGCGCTCATGCTCAGAAACCGTTTGCAGATTTGACTCTATGAAAGGCTGCCGTTTTCCCGTCGGGACGCATTGGGCTCTGACCGTCACCCGGGGCTGATGGGAAAACTGCTGCTGCAGGGGCCGATTCACTGAAGTGCTTTGTCCCCCGCAGCAGGCCTGGAGGGCTCACCTGATGGGCAAGGAGGGCTGCAAACAAAACACACGCAGGACTGCGGTCTCCCAGAAAACCCAACCGGCACAAGGTAAAGCATTCATGCCCCCCTCCCAAGCCCAACAGCCGGGGGGAGTTATGAAGAAGTGCTTGTTCCTAGAGTTTCACCTTTGAGCTCCTCCTGTTTCACAGGTGCGAGTGTGCTTGTAGTTTAGGAAGCGGCATGCGTCTGCGTGCTGACACAGCGCCGTCATGCCAGCAGTTGCAGCCTGCACAGTGCTGCGCATGCAAATGCTTCACATTGTACAGCAATGCAGGATTGTTATGGTAGTAGTAATGGTTACGCCTGCGCCTGTACGTATGCCCCTGTACGCCTGTGCCTGTACGTCTGCGCCTGTACGCCTGCGCCTGTACATCTCCCCCTTTACGTCTCCCCCTGTACGTCTGCGCCTTTACGTCTGCGCCTGTACCTCTGCATGCACATCACAGCTGATGTCTCTCATGAATATTTCCAGACAAAACATGTGTCTTTGTGCAGGCGGGGGTGACAAAGTGAAGCCCTGGTGTTTGGCAGGGTCCAGAACTGGGCCTGTAGGCAGAGGCAGTAGAATCCCCTTCCTGGTTCCATTCAACACAAAACCCACACAAGGCAAACACTGAGGAACCACACCATTTCCAGTGTCCTTTTTCCTGCTCTGTGACTGGAGTAAACAGAATGTGACCCAAAGGTGGAGCTGCTACCCTGTTCCTGAGACGTTGTTTGCTGGTTTTCATCACTGTGATGGAGACAAGCCCTTCAAGATGTCCTGGAGAAGTGTGGGGCAGCTCTTCTAGCTGAGAGGGTAGTTTGGAGCAACATGGCTTTAAATTCTGATGCTGCAGCTTGGAAACAGGAAACTGCATCTCCAGTGTATCCGTGTTCTTGCTGTTGGAGGTCTAAACTGCATCAGCTCCTCGGGCAGAAATGAAACAGAACTGAAGGTATTTGAAGTGCAGTCAGTATTTTCTGAAACCACAGATTTGGCAGAATGTTGTTTTTTCAGCAAATGTATTTGTGAAATAAAGCAGCTCTGCTCTAAACTCTGCTGATGTGTTTTAGTTTGATGGATGTACATTCATGTTAAAGTCAGAGGAGCTCAACATTCAGTCCAGGCTTTGGATTTATTAAATCTTTACAGTTAAAGTCTGTCTATGTTTCTACAAATCTTCACACAAATATAAACAAGAAATGCAGTTGTTTGTTTTTAATCTAAAAATCTTTCTAATCTCCTTTCAGACATAATGTCATCCATGAACATGAAAGCAGTTGATGTGTTCAGAGAAAAACTGGACGGTAGGAGGATTTTCTCTGGATGTGATGGAGACGGTTTCAAATGGCACACAGACATGGAAGTCTGAAGATGTGGCGTATTTGCCCCTCATGAAGCTGTAGTTTCTACTTGGAAAAGCCAGCAGGAAACTCACACAGGAAGTTCAGATCAGATCAGTGTGGGTCTTGTGGTGCGGTGCAGGAAACAGAACCAGCATCATTAAAGTTCAGCTTCTGAGTGAACAGCTTTGTGGGAAACGCAGTTCTACACGGTGGCTCTCTGTGCACAGGCCAGCTCCTGGTGGTGCACGATGCTCCACATGTCCAGCAGCTCCTGTGGACTCAGCTTGTGCACCACAATCAGGTATTTGTAGAAGCAGGGCTCCCTGTTCATGGGGCTCGTGTTGTGTCGGCTGATGCCAAAGGTCCTGAAGCCGGGGTGCATCTCTGGGGTCACATCCAGGTTCTTCAGGCACATCCCCAGGAACACATCGTCGATGGGGTACAACTCCAGCTTCTCGGAGACCACATAGAGCCTCCTGGCGAGCTGGGAGGACATGAGGAACCCCCCACCTCCCACATATGGGGGGTAGGGCTTGTCATACAGCTCTTTGGGAATGTAATATTTGCTCTGGCGGTTTCGGATGGGGATCGCCTTGGAAATGGTGTCCCCCACAACCAGGTTGGTGTCTTTGTGTTCCTCCACCTTGAAGCTGATGAGCTGCAGCAGGTTGTGTGTGTTGACAAACACGTCATCGTCTCCTTTGAAAACAAACTGCACTCTGGGGCAGAAGATGTCGAACCACTTCAGGAAGTTGACCTCCTTCAGAGTCAGGTTGAAGAAAGTGTCCATGAAGTCCCACTGCAGGATGTCGTTGTAGACCCGGTCCTCGTACTCGATCAGTTTTTGGAGGTTCTTGGTGTCTTTGCCGGTGGAGGGGGTCCCCAGAAGAAACAAGGTTTTGATTCTCCTCCCGTCCTTGCTGTGCTCCCTGCCCCAGGTTTTACGCACAGCCTCCCGCCGGTCGTGCTGCTCGATGACGGATTTGATGACCATGAGGAGGTGCACGTCTCCGTCTGCGCATTTCTCTGGATGGTTGATGATCATGGGAAAGTACCTGCAGTGTCTGTGCAGAACAAACTGGTGAAACCTCCCGTCCAGGCGCGCGAACCACTCCTCCTTTCTCACTGACGCGTCTTCGCTGCAGTTCAGAACTTGCGCGTTCCAGAAAGCCGGAGTCCGGTTCGACGCCGGCTCTGAATCCTCCGAGGAGTTGGAGCTCCACCAGGCTGATCCCACAGGTTCCTTCTTGGAGGAGGAGCAGTCCGGGCCGCACAGAGGCGCGTGTCTCTCCGTCAGCCTGTGGAGCATCAGAAACGAGGCGCAGATCAGGAACAGACTCAGCAGGGGCTTCAGGAGCCCGCCGCGCTTCCTCCGGGAAAAGAGATCCATCATGAAGCGTCCGAGGAGGTCAGAAGCTGCGCGCGCTGTCCTCAGGAGCGCGCATCGGCGCCGTGTCTGCTGCGGACGCGCCGCGACCCGGAGCAGCCAGAACCCTGGACGCGTCTTCAGCGCGCGGACCTGCTCTGTCAGCGTCTGCGGAGATCCTCACCGCGCCTCCCCACGTGTCTCCTCCCACTGATGAGACCTGGCTGCGCGCGCGCGCGCGCGCGGCGGTTTCCATCAGTTCCCGTAGAGCAACAGGCGGGTCTCATCAAGAAAGTCTTCTAGAAAGCAGGAGAGAACCAGCAGAAAGGGGTGGAACGGTGCTCTGGTTTGGATGCTGTAAAAACGTTCTTCTGCGTGTTTCCATCTTTATCCCGTTTTTCCTGGATTTCCTTTTCCTGAGTGAACTGGATTCTTGCATCTGCTCCGCCCCTCTGTTTGTCCATCACAGCAGTATTTCCATCTGTCTGGTCTTTGGAGGGGGGGTTCCGGTCTGCTTCTGGTTTCCATGGTTACTGGTTTGTGATTTAAGGTTACGGTGGAGCGGAGTTTCACGCGCACAGACACGCCCGTGTCCGAGCTCCGCTCTTTGAGCACAGAAGTCACCGGAAGGCTCCAGCAGGTCTACTTTTCTGCTCTTGGGGTTTCAAACTTTTAAAGGCAACAATAAACACATAATCACAGATGATTTCTGATTCTCGTACTTATGAGTTTCTTTTGTTGTATAAATACAAATGTCTGATGTTTCGCATCAAAACCTAAATGATTATCACAAGCAAAAAGTAAAAGAATGAAATGTTTCAATTAAAACTAACTTTTAATGACAAACTAAACTGAGTGATGTTGGTTTCATTTATTTAAAGAGAAATTTTGGTTTGTTTTTCATCAGTCATGCCATATTTGCAGAAGGAGTCACAAATACACCGATTTCCTCCATTGAGCTCTATTCCAGGGCAAAGGTTCAAAGCAGATGACAGATTTCACACAGATTTTAGAAAGAAACGTCTCAGCTTTGAGCAGCTGATCGGGTTTCTCCTGTCAGTAAGGATCCTGTCCTGGAGAAGGTTCCCTGCGTTCTCAGGTGCAGGTTGGTTGTGGAGCCGGTTCTGAATGGAACTCTTTTTTTCCTTTGTATTATCAATGAAAGTGAACTGGTTTCTGATTTTGCTTCTTTTTTCCAGCATCACTCGTTTCTCTTCCTGCTGCACCTGCTGCTCTCTCTGGCTGCAGGTGAGCCTGCCACAACTGTAATGAACTTTTGTTTGGATGTCTTAGGTTCGCCTCTGGCCAATCACCTTTAGTTCAAAGAGAAACAAAGGGGCGTGAAAGAAAGTTTAAAACATCTACCAGCCGGATCTTTGAGCCGTTTCCGTCACGACCGGCAGAGCACTGGTTCTGGCGCGGAGAAGTTCCAGAACTCAAAAGACCTGTTCAAAAGTGCCGGGACTGCGCACTGGTGAGGACCAGCCCACTTAAAGCACAGATGGTGTGATGGAGCGCAGAGCGGGATGTGGATTCTGAGACCGAACCGCACGACCCAGAGAGGAAACTTCATCAGAACTGTCATTCTGGTTCAGTTAGTGAACCCATGTCCGAACGGACCCCATGACAAAGCTTTGCTGGTGTTCAGCGGGCTCTGGTGTAAGGCAGAGACCCTAACCACGAGCACCAGCTGCTGGTCAGCGCAGACGCGCAGCAGAGACCCTAACCACGAGCACCAGCTGCTGGTCAGCGCAGACGCGCAGCAGAGACCCTAACCACGAGCACCAGCTGCTGGTCAGCGCAGACGCGCAGCAGAGACCCTAACCACGAGCACCAGCTGCTGGTCAGCGCAGACGCGCAGCAGAGACCCTAACCACGAGCACCAGCTGCTGGTCAGCGCAGACGCGCAGCAGAGACCCTAACCACGAGCACCAGCTGCTGGTCAGCGCAGACGCGCAGCAGAGACCCTAACCACGAGCACCAGCTGCTGGTCAGCGCAGACGCGCAGCAGAGACCCTAACCACGAGCACCAGCTGCTGGTCAGCGCAGACGTGCAGCAGAGACCCTAACCACGAGCACCAGCTGCGGGTCAGCGCAGACGCGCAGCAGAGACCCTAACCACGAGCACCAGCTGCGGGTCAGCGCAGACGCGCAGCAGAGACCCTAACCACGAGCACCAGCTGCTGGTCAGCGCAGACGCGCAGCAGAGACCCTAACCACGAGCACCAGCTGCTGGTCAGCGCAGACGCGCAGCAGAGACCCTAACCACGAGCACCAGCTGCTGGTCAGCGCAGACGCGCAGCAGAGACCCTAACCACGAGCACCAGCTGCTGGTCAGCGCAGACGCGCAGCAGAGACCCTAACCACGAGCACCAGCTGCTGGTCAGCGCAGACGCGCAGCAGAGACCCTAACCACGAGCACCAGCTGCTGGTCAGCGCAGACGCGCAGCAGAGACCCTAACCACGAGCACCAGCTGCTGGTCAGCGCAGACGCGCAGCAGAGACCCTAACCACGAGCACCAGCTGCTGGTCAGCGCAGACGCGCAGCAGAGACCCTAACCACGAGCACCAGCTGCTGGTCAGCGCAGACGCGCAGCAGAGACCCTAACCACGAGCACCAGCTGCTGGTCAGCGCAGACGCGCAGCAGAGACCCTAACCACGAGCACCAGCTGCTGGTCAGCGCAGACGCGCAGCAGAGACCCTAACCACGAGCACCAGCTGCTGGTCAGCGCAGACGCGCAGCAGAGACCCTAACCACGAGCACCAGCTGCTGGTCAGCGCAGACGCGCAGCAGAGACCCTAACCACGAGCACCAGCTGCTGGTCAGCGCAGACGCGCAGCAGAGACCCTAACCACGAGCACCAGCTGCTGGTCAGCGCAGACGTGCAGCAGAGACCCTAACCACGAGCACCAGCTGCTGGTCAGCGCAGCAGAGACCCTAACCACGAGCACCAGCTGCTGGTCAGCGCAGACGCGCAGCAGAGACCCTAACCACGAGCACCAGCTGCTGGTCAGCGCAGACGCGCAGCAGAGACCCTAACCACGAGCACCAGCTGCTGGTCAGCGCAGACGCGCAGCAGAGACCCTAACCACGAGCACCAGCTGCTGGTCAGCGCAGACGCGCAGCAGAGACCCTAACCACGAGCACCAGCTGCTGGTCAGCGCAGACGCGCAGCAGAGACCCTAACCACGAGCACCAGCTGCTGGTCAGCGCAGACGCGCAGCAGAGACCCTAACCACGAGCACCAGCTGCTGGTCAGCGCAGACGCGCAGCAGAGACCCTAACCACGAGCACCAGCTGCTGGTCAGCGCAGACGCGCAGCAGAGACCCTAACCACGAGCACCAGCTGCTGGTCAGCGCAGACGCGCAGCAGAGACCCTAACCACGAGCACCAGCTGCTGGTCAGCGCAGACGTGCAGCAGAGACCCTAACCACGAGCACCAGCTGCGGGTCAGCGCAGACGCGCAGCAGAGACCCTAACCACGAGCACCAGCTGCGGGTCAGCGCAGACGCGCAGCAGAGACCCTAACCACGAGCACCAGCTGCTGGTCAGCGCAGACGCGCAGCAGAGACCCTAACCACGAGCACCAGCTGCTGGTCAGCGCAGACGCGCAGCAGAGACCCTAACCACGAGCACCAGCTGCTGGTCAGCGCAGACGCGCAGCAGAGACCCTAACCACGAGCACCAGCTGCTGGTCAGCGCAGACGCGCAGCAGAGACCCTAACCACGAGCACCAGCTGCTGGTCAGCGCAGACGCGCAGCAGAGACCCTAACCACGAGCACCAGCTGCTGGTCAGCGCAGACGCGCAGCAGAGACCCTAACCACGAGCACCAGCTGCTGGTCAGCGCAGACGCGCAGCAGAGACCCTAACCACGAGCACCAGCTGCTGGTCAGCGCAGACGCGCAGCAGAGACCCTAACCACGAGCACCAGCTGCTGGTCAGCGCAGACGCGCAGCAGAGACCCTAACCACGAGCACCAGCTGCTGGTCAGCGCAGACGCGCAGCAGAGACCCTAACCACGAGCACCAGCTGCTGGTCAGCGCAGACGCGCAGCAGAGACCCTAACCACGAGCACCAGCTGCTGGTCAGCGCAGACGCGCAGCAGAGACCCTAACCACGAGCACCAGCTGCTGGTCAGCGCAGACGCGCAGCAGAGACCCTAACCACGAGCACCAGCTGCTGGTCAGCGCAGACGCGCAGCAGAGACCCTAACCACGAGCACCAGCTGCTGGTCAGCGCAGACGCGCAGCAGAGACCCTAACCACGAGCACCAGCTGCTGGTCAGCGCAGACGCGCAGCAGAGACCCTAACCACGAGCACCAGCTGCTGGTCAGCGCAGACGCGCAGCAGAGACCCTAACCACGAGCACCAGCTGCTGGTCAGCGCAGACGCGCAGCAGAGACCCTAACCACGAGCACCAGCTGCGGGTCAGCGCAGACGCGCAGCAGAGAAGCTCTTGAATGGATGAGGATGACAGGTCAGAGGAGAGCAGAGTGAAGGAAGCACACAGACACCCAAGTCACCTGCTCTTCAGTCACTTTGTACAGGGTGGATTTTTGGTGGTGGAGGGTGCAAATCCTTTGTATACAAGCGCTGGGCTTTTTCTGTCCTTGAGAGTGAAACATTTGTTGTTAATGTTCTTAGGATGTTGTTGAGCTGTTTTTGTGTACCTTAAAATGATGCTTACAAGCTGTGTGTTAACAATAGGCCTGTCAATCCTGTGTGATGGAAACACCCTTTGGTGTTTTATTTCAGTTACAAAATAATAACAGAAGTATTTTTCAAGAAGAAAAATACTTCTGTTCTAATATTCTATTCATCTGTTTTATGAAGAGTATAAGTACATACATATTCACATGTACTGTCATAGATTTGACCAATTGGACATTCCAGTTTAAACAGAATGTGTTGTCATGACAAAGAGGGAATTTCATTCTGACCTTGGGATTACTGCAAATTATTTCCTGATTTCTGTATCTATTAGAATTACTGCAATGTGTTTTTCTCCAAAGTAAAGACAATGCTGGTATTTCTGACACTGCCTGTAGTCTGAAGCATCAACATTCTCGTGCTTTTTCATCAAACTGATGAACTTTCCTCTCAGCACTTCTTGGTCTGCAGTTATCCTGTTCCTGAGGATCTCACAGAAAGTCTTGTAGCTGACATCAGAGCTGCTTCCTTCCTGAAACACAGATATAATGAAGGAAGTTTTGCAACAAATAATGCATCTACAGACAACGTCTATGTGCAGCCTGTGCAAATGATTACACTGAGCAATGATCATGTCTTCCGTTTCTTCTTCTGTGGTCTCAGTTGCAGTGGGCTTATTGAAGAGCCTGGTGTACGGATGGAAACAGGACTTGGACTGCTGTGCAGCCTTTATCTTTAACGCGGTAAGAGAGTCTTCCTTCATCTCAGCAGCTTTGAGCACCAGACCTCTAAAGAATGAAACATTGTTATGGTTGTGCTTGTTTTTTAATCTGTTTTATTTTAATGTAAAGCCCTTTGTGTTATGCTTCATAGGAACAGTGCTATACACATAAAGTTTGATTTGATTTGATCAACTCAATCACCACACTCATTTAATGTGAGCTATAGATTACAGCCAAGTCATTCTTCATGATCATCTTTCCTCCTTCTGGATTTTGTAAGACATTTGACTCACCAGAACACACCTTTTTTCTTTAGAGCTCTGAAACCCTTTGGCTTTGTATCTAATTTTACAACATAATAAAGATGTTCTAAAGAGAACTCAGCAGCAACATTGCTCTTAACCGAGGTTTCTTTAAACAGTTTCCCCGTAAAAAGAGACGTTCACCAGGGGTGTCCAGACAGCCCACCGTTGTTTAAAATCTCAGCTGAATTACTCACCATCTTTTGAAAACATTCTGCAGATTTTGAGGATAATCACATTTTTTAATTGGGAATTTATAATTAGTCAATGTGCTGACAGTGTACTTAAAAATATGGTGCCTTTTGTCATTACTAAAATCCTTTCTTTCTCAAGAGCATCTGGCCATTTTATTTATCTAATGATTTCAAGAGTCTTAAATACATTTCAAAAACAAGCAAAAAACCAATAACAGTAATTTGTCAAAAGATATAAAAAAAATTGTTATTTAAATTGTATCTCACCACTGCCAATTTTCTATGTAGTTTTTTCTATGCAGCATTACTGTAACAGTTTCCTTATTTCTGATGAATGTTTCACCCTGACTTGTTTGATCAGGAGCGTTACAGGCTGAGCGTGTTGGGCTGTCAGTGTGCAGCAGGTTCATGACTGGATGAGAAATTACGTTCCAGCGCTTTGGAACAGATTGTGTCGCCCTCTTGTGGCCGTTTCTGGAAGTGGTAATTATTTCCCCTGTGACCCCACCTGACCGCGTCACGCCACTTCATTTCCGGTACAAATCGAGGTACTTCCGGCTCTGTCTTAACTCCTCTTAGACGTGCCTGAACTTACTTGTAACTTAATGATAATTTTAAAAAATCATCCAATGGAAATATTTTTACGGTTTTTACGCCACGCACAGACGGGAAATCTAGTTTCTTTCAAAATAAAAGTCTCGTTTTTAAAATCGTAGCTTTTTATATGTAAAGTAGTTTGAACTGAAGAACAGGTTTCATTTCAATTGGATAAAAAAAACCGCATGAAAGGCTGAACGTAGTGAATGTACATGAATGCTTACAGAAAAGCTCCGGCGCATTTATACTGCTATGCTGAACAGGCAGGAAGTGCGTCACACGTCCGTCTGTGAGCGTATCCGTGACCTCGGAGTGAACCCGCGGCAGGAAGCAGCGGCGGGAACGCGGCAGCTCGGTGACGCGCGGTGGGGATCAGCGCCGTTACTCCGTGAACGTGGATCTGAAGGAGACAACCGAGACACAACCGACGGAGAGCAGCGCGGTAAGGCGGGGCCGCGGTCTGCCGCGCGGGAGGGGCCCCCGGACCCCCCGGGGCACCAAGTGCAGACAGGGGGGCTGGGCAGCTACCTGACGCGCCGTGTCTCACGCGCCGCACACGCATTTGCTGTTTGTTTGTAAACTAGAGGCTCCAGCCGCTGTTGACCGTGAGGAGGCGGTCAACGCGCATGCGCGCTAACACACGTCTGCTTTAATCGAAGCCTTAAAACTGTATTTACAACAGAAACGGCGAACAAGTGTCTGAACGTCTGCAGATGTCTCTGCGTCATTCTCAGGCGTGTACGAGGAAAGAGATGACGGAGGTCACGTGGTTTCTGAAAGGCAGCTGTAGATTGAAGTTCTGACCTGAATCCTGGTTTTGTTCATGTTCTCCATACATACCGTTTCCCCTAATGCCCTCAGGGGGGTTGAAACTCTCCTGAAGCAGCAGCTCCACCAGGTGACGCAGCAGCAGCAGCAGCTGCTCCACCAGGTGACGCAGCAGCAGCAGCAGCTGCTCCACCAGGTGACGCAGCAGCAGCAGCAGCAGCTCCACCAGGTGACGCAGCAGCAGCAGCTGCTCCACCAGGTGACGCAGCAGCAGCAGCAGCAGCTCCACCAGGTGACGCAGCAGCAGCAGCAGCAGCTCCACCAGGTGACGCAGCAGCAGCAGCTGCTCCACCAGGTGACGCAGCAGCAGCAGCAGCAGCTCCACCAGGTGACGCAGCAGCAGCAGCTGCTCCACCAGGTGACGCAGCAGCTCCATCAGCTGTCGGTCCCTGATATCTTCTCTGTCCCTCGTTGCTGTGATCCGTATCCTCGTGAGAATGATCGGGTCTTGGTTGATGTTCCTCAGATGTCTGGGCGTCTCTGTAAGATGAGGTGTAGAAAGAGGAAGAGGAGCTTCGATCCCAAACCCTGCAGAACGGTGAGTTCTGCTCGGCAGAGATGCTCCTGAGATGTTCTGTCTATCGGAGCAGCTTTGACCATCAGCTGAACTCATCTCAGCTGGTTTTTGAATATCTTCCAGCAGGTTTCCACTGCCGCGACGGGACGCTTGAAACGGCTCAGGGGAGATTCAGGGGGTGGGTCCAGAGGAGCGGCTGATGCTGAGGAGAGGCGGTCTGACGTTACCCGTGAGCAGCAGCCGTCTGCTGGCAGGAGACGCTCCGCTTCAGTGCAGCCGGTAGACCAGGAGGGAAAAGAAAACGAGTTGAGGACAGGAGAGGAGTCTGACAGGAGGGGGGCCATTCCCGACAAACAGGAGCTGAACCCTCCAGCCTGTGAAGACCTGGACAAACTACCGTTCCCAGACGACGACAGTAATCAGATCCTTCCTGTGGAGCAGTTCTTTGGAAACTTGGACATTGTACAGGTGAGATCCGTCGGTTCTCCTCATCACCGTAGTAACCGGAGGTCAGAGGATGCTACTTGATCCTCACTGACTGCTGCTGGTGGACGGAGAAGCTGGAAACCTCAGTTCTTTAGGTCTGACTCCATTCAGACACCTTCTCTGCTCTGTGCTTCACACGATCTGCAGGCCTGAACCACAGACACCAGGAGGAACCAAACTTTATTTAACCATCAAGTGTTTTAGAGCCAACATGAACGCAGAACAACCTCCTGAGGAGATGAAACCAGAAGATGACTGCGCGGTTTTGACTGTTCTGTTTGCCCTGCAGGACTTTCCTCAGAGATCAGCAACAACTTCAGCTGGAGTCCCAAAGAGGAGCAGGAGGCGACAGTTCTTAGCGATGGAGGACAGCGAGGAGGAACAGGAGGAGGTCAGCAGCAGGTAGTGAGAGGAAGGCCTTCTCAGAGCGTTTGTGGTGGACTTGAAGAGGAGCAACTCCTGCTGTACATTCAACCTAACTCCATCATCCACGAGACCTCAGCGTGGTCATAACCTGAGTGAAGGACAGAACTTCATGGGTGGAGTTTCTGGTCCTCTTGACATGAAACCACTGATTTTCCTTTTGCGTTTCCATGGTTACTGGCTGCAGGAACACATGCCTGGAAGTTGAGTTATGGACAGTAACTGGACTGAGTGAGTGTGACGTCATTCATAGAAATCTGTTGATTTCCAACCAAACAAAGTCAGTTCTGTTGCCATTTTTGTGATGCGTACAGCATCACAGTTATCGTTTCTATGGCAACCTCTCCAATCAGGAGTGAGCTCATTGGAAAGCCACACCCCTACCACTTGAAAGAGAGATACACAAAATCTGTCAAATGTTGTGAAGGCTGGAAGTGGGGGCCAGCAGGCTGTTTCTTTTCACGAGGCTTCTGATTGGTCGGTTTATAACTTCAACTACAGAAAAATAGAATGAAAAAAATGAGGATCATCAAGAAGATGTTAAAAATGGATCAGAACAAGAATGGTGATTCTGACCAACAGAATGACGGCGGAACAGCTGTTTAGTTCTCCATAGAAGTCTATGGGGTTTTGGCTTCTTGGAACCAGCAGGTACTTCCTGTTTGGAACACGAGAGGGGAGGGGCCGCTCAGTCCAGTTGTTTTATATGGTCAATGGTCATGGCGACAGGATCTGCTGTCTTCTCTTCCTGTAACCTTGTGCTGCTCATCCAAGACTGACGAAGCTCATTCAAGAAGAGAAGACAACGATCCCAACGCCGTGACTCAACTTCCAGACGTTCCCTGGATAACCAGAACCTTCATGCACACAGTTGAAACAGACGAGTCAAACTCAACATTTTGGCTTTCGTTGAAAATCAAGGTGAAAAGTGACAGATGAGGCCTGAAGGAGCAGACCTGCTGTAGAAGTTTGACTTCTGATTCACCAAAAGTCTGAAGTTCCTCCAAATGTTGGGGAGTCGGCAGCTTTTCCTCATGAATGTGTGAAGACGCCAGCGAAGCTAACAATCCCGAGGAGCTTCTTCACGTAGGACCTTGATGTAAAGTTTGTATTTTTCTAAGTATTTCCTCTTTCATCTGGAGATGATCAGTAGACAAATTAGATTTTGAGAATCTATAGAGAGCAGGTGACACGATTGCACTAATCGCATCCTGGCATGTTTTTGTCATGTCACAGATCATTCTGTAAAATCCTGTACATATTTTACTGCCTTATTTATGCTTTGATATTTTTCATTGGTGTCTGAGCAGAGTTTATAATCTATGATTGTATTTTACATCTTGGTGCCAAAATGATGGAGAAATAAAGAGTTTCCTGATTGTGAAGCTTTGGGGAATGGCTGCCGCTGATTTCCTTTCAGAGGAAGAGAACGGTTCTCTGTTGGAGAACGTGTCTACAGAACCCGCCTTTTCTTGGCTTGGACCTCCTTCTTCCCTTTCCCTGCACGGCTGGAAGCCTTTACGGTCATGCTGGCGTCACACAAAAGGTTGTGACCTCCTTTTTTGTGACAAACGATGTGAACTAACTTCAGGTTCTGTCTGGTGAACAGCAGCTGGTAGAAATAGTTCAGGTTGACCGCTGAGCTCTTGTGAGTCTCTAGAACCTCCAGCAGTGTGGGAATAATGGTCCTCTTCTTTTCAATCCTAAGATGAAGTGAAAAGATGGAGTTAGACGAGTCTCAAACAAAACATCCAACAAAAGGCGGCGAACCAACCTGTGGTCCAGGTTCCAGGTGCTGAAGATGATCCTGCTCTCCCTGCTGCTGTAGGGGTTGATGGAGTGGAGCTGCTGGCACCTTTTCTGGTCAAATGACCCCTGAAGGAGGACGAGGACAGAATCAGCTCCAGGTGTTCCTCTGCAGGTAGAACCACTGCTGAGATCGCTCACCTGGCAGGTGAACCATCCTTGCTGCGTGCAGAGACGGGACGGTTCCTCTGCACTCCTGTCAAAGTAGCTGCCGTTGTAACCGTCACCTTTCAGCCTTTCTCCCAGGAGCTTGCAGGATCTGGAATATTCTTCTCTGACTTTCGCTTTGTTTATACCTTTGGTGGCCAGATCCACCTTCAAACAGGAAGACAGGCTTCAGACTGTGGTTCTGGAGGATCCGGCTTTGGTTCTGGACACTCACCTCCTTCAGGTAGCTCCGTATCCTGCTGGCACAGTTGTACTTCATGTAGGCCGACTTGCTTTTAAATCGAGAGTCAAGTCCTGAAATGAGATGAAAATGACTTTGTAAAACATTATTTCTAGAAGGTTTTTCAAGTTTTGCTTCAGTCGAAGGATTTGG
The DNA here is from genome assembly GCA_014656515.1 of Oryzias celebensis. Classification (NCBI taxonomy): domain Eukaryota; kingdom Metazoa; phylum Chordata; class Actinopteri; order Beloniformes; family Adrianichthyidae; genus Oryzias; species Oryzias celebensis. The sequence continues at coordinate 745,285 of BNCR01000007.1, read as the reverse complement.
GGCGAAAAAGGAGCAGAAACTCCTGGAAGTTCTTGATCAGGAAGGATCCAGCCGGCATGTCCTCCATCTGGAGGGTCGTACCGCTGAACCAGTCCTGGTCCTCCTCCCTGCTCTCCAGCTCAGCCCGGTCCTCCAGGTTCAGCATCAGGTCCGTGAGGATCTTCCGTCTCTTGAAGGACTTCTCGTCACAGAGAAGCTGCTTTGCGGCCTGGATGACGCCCTCAGCATATTGGTCTGTGTTCAGCAGCCGACTGACGTCACTAAAAACTACAACACCCACAAGCTTAGAACTACAAACCCAACCCGGGCCGTTCTGCGGAAGAAGCATGTGGTACCTCCACCCCATGTCTGCTCTCCTAACAGCAGAACCAGCTCGGTGTTCTCCGGCAGAGTCTGGAAGAACTCCTGGGTCACTGTGGTTCCGTCTTCGTACAGACAGAACCGGGCCCCAGAAACCGGCAGCTGAAATATAACGAAGTCCAAGTTACTGCATTCGGTTCTGATCCAGCGTGAGAAGTTCCCAAACGAAGTGAAAGTACGGAGAACCAGACGTGAAGGTTCCACGAAAACAACGGAAGCGGAGAACCAGGAGTTCGGGCTCACCTCAAACAACCTGCAGCTCTTCTGGAGCAGCTCCTTCAGATCTTTGCCTGCAACTCCGTACTTGGTGTTATCCCGCAGACTCCGAACCTTTACGGGTTTGATTCCGAACATTCTCCCTTCGAACGTGCCGCCGCCTGGCTGCTCTTCTTCTGGTGCTTTCATGCTGCCGCGCCGCGGTGCTGCCCCCTGCTGGCGGGGTCCCTACACTACAGCTGCTGTCACAGGAAACTCCAACATGCATTTGCGTTTATACAACTATGTCTGTGTCAAGAAGTAAGAAACGGAATGTTTCATAATCATTTGAGGTAAAGAGATTTTTTTATAGTCAATTAATAATTATAATTCTGCTGTTAATCAGTTAAAAACTTTGTCAAAAAAGGGGAACTTATTTTTGTTCCGCTTGTTATTTCATTTTTGCTGTAGGGAGGGCTCTAGATGAACTTTTGTGGTTACTAGTTGGGGGGGTCGGTAAAATCCAAAGTCTACCAGTCCAATCTGGACTCTACTGGCAAAACATTTCTCTGGAAAAATAATTTGTGTATTTCTAAGTAAAGTTATTTCCTTTTGTTATAAAGATTCAGATACTGATTATTCTCTTACAAAAACAAAACACAAATAATAATAGAAAGTGTAATCTTATGTCCGTTTTTTAAACATTACACAAATGCATTGCTATTTTAAAAAATAGCTGAACTTTAAACTTTTGTACTAACACATACCTTTGTTTAAAGCATTGACTTGATCTCTACAAACGTTACACAGCAAAATGTTGTGGAAGTCTGAAATATTGATCACTTTGAACTTTTTTTAAAAATGTTTGTGAGTCTGTCCTGACAACAATAATGGGCACAAAGCAGTAAAGTTCATGGGTGACCGGCTGGATGTTCACGGTGTGCGTGAATTGAATTGAATGCTTCCATAAAGATTCAAACTTGTGATAAACAGCAAAATATTTAAAGTTTTTTTGTTTCAAAAATGTCATGCATAGAAAAACATGCAGACATAGAAAACCATGAACGTTTTGACTTATTGTGAGTGTTTTTATAGATCAGTTGTGGTGAGTCTTTGGCATTTCAAAATGTAACAATGACATGGAGCAACAAGTATGTGTGTATTTGTGTTGGCTGAGACCAGTGTGAGCAAATGCTAGAAATTCCAAGCGCAAAAGTGAGCTCTTACTGAAAGCGCATAAGTGTGGAAATTCCATGCAGCCCCTGAATGCACCAGCTGCTGCGGTGAATGTGACGATGAAATCTGCACAATAAAATCAGAATTCAACGATTGAACAAACTGGGATGGATGTTTGTGGTGACCAAGTGGGGAGGGAAGGCAGACGCCTAAAGGTCAGGGTTGTGAGTTTGAGTCCCGTGTCAGAGATGATGAACACTGTCTCACCTGTCAAAGTGGCTAGAGGAAGAGAAGAGTTTCACAAACCAACCAAACGGAAGTTTCACCGCATTTGGTGGGTGTTACTTTAGAGCCGTGACTATAGGTAATGTCGTACAAGTTACCTGCACAGATATGATGTCCACAAGTCCTGAAGTTTTAACTTCATAACTCTTCAACTTCTTAAACTGTTTAAGCAACTACAGCTTTTTAAACTCCATTGAAAATGGCTTATGAAATCTTCACATCCCCTTTTTACGCAAACAAAACAATAGAACTCAAGTAACTTTCAGCTACATAAACCATCCAACTTTTAGATGATTCAGCAGACTTTGGACTCTTCAACTTGTATTTTTCTTTTTAAACTCTCCACGTTTTTGAGCTGTTGCAGGTCAAAGTGGACATGTCATCTTGGAGTGAGTTTTTCGTTATGAATGAAAGTCTAGGTGACAGACAGGACTGTGGGAGGTAGATTGTCCCTCATGATACACCGTAGTCTGCACTTGATGGTCACAGTTGGTCCCTGAGTTGACACTGGCTCATGAGCCTGATAAACAGCAGCTGTGGGAATCCAAACCAGACTTGGGTTCCTGGCTGGTTATGGTGAGTGACCTGAAAATGAGGACCTTTATGTATTGAATCTTTTAAGAAGTTTAGTTGCCTGACATCTTAAACCGTCTGTTTATTGACAGATGGAGAGATGAGTTCAGACCCTGGGGCACAAAAGGTAAAGTAAGTTTGTTAATATAATGTGTCTCCCAGGAAGAACTAATGTATTTATTCTTTTTACCAGCAGAGTTGCCACTGCTGTTGGTTTTTTTCTGAGCTCAACGCTCTCATTTTAACTGTTTGTTCTCCTCTCAGTGTTGGATGTGGTACTTTTGTTTACTGTTAAGCAACAATTAAGGCTGAAATACTCATTTTTAGCTTTGTTTTATGAAATAAAAGGAAAATGATCTCCTCTGTATACATTAAATGGTCAAATCACGTGACTGACATGATCATTACTTTAATTACTCCCACTGTTACACCGTAACGTGACTGTTACCATGGAGATGGAAAGTGAGCTGGAAAGTACTAAATACGGGGTTGTTTTGACTTGTTTAAACAAAATCTTTTTAAACCAGCTTTTAAAAGAATATTGAGACTCATGTAAAAGTAAATAGAATTTAGTAAATACTCAGATGTTTCTATTCGTTCAGGAACTTTTAGGATCTTTGCTAATGTGTCAGAAATGATGTGGCCGGCCACCCCTCTGAGCAGAATGGTACAGTCCAGGCCAAAATGGCGACCGCGTCTTCCAAAAGATTTCCCAGTTTTGAACTTTCCCCCCTCCTTTTCCCGCTCAAACCGTTCTGGTGATGGAGAGCTCCGTGAGCCGGGAGGGGCGGGTTGACAGCGTCCGGTTCGTGCCCCCCTCCGGGCAGACCGCGCGCGCGGCTGCGGACAGCTTCAGCCAGCGCCGCGGCTTTCAGCTCGCGCTGAGGCGGGTCGGGGCGGCGCACCCCCCGCAGGTGAGCGTCTGGGACTGAACTGAGTCCACATCTTTGAAAGTAAAACGACATGTGATCCGGGATCTCCTGAGGTAAAGTCCAAAGCTCTGCTTTCTGCTTTCACGTGTTTATGGGAAACGTTCCTCATCTGATCCAGGAGATGTTCGCTGGAGAACATGATGGCGGCTTCCAGCTGAGAGCGACGCTGTTCGACCGGAACCGCCAGCACTTCTTTGGGAGAACATGGAAGAGTTCCCTCCAGAACAGGAAGAACGACAAGATCTCCTTCAATGAGGTACGTGAGGTTCAGTGATCTCCTCAACGCACAGGTCAGCTTCTCTCCAGTCTTCCTGAGGTTTGAAGGTAAAGTTCTGTTTATTTATCCCTTCTTTCTTTGATATAAAACTTCATGACCCCCAGAGGTCAGTGTGATGCTGCGGTTCACCCCCGCATCCAACCGCAATGCTGACGGTCAAGCAGACAGGTGTTGGTTAGCATTTCAAGTCAATCAATTGGAAATTTGAACCCAGCAAGTTTAGGTATGGAGACTGTCCTACTGGGCCACGGAACTGAATTCTGATGCTTTATCAACCACTTTACTGTGATGGATCAGTGGGTTCTGATCAGCAGTGGTCATTGGAGCTAAACCGGTCCGTGTTTCTGTTTATGAGCTCAAACCGCTGAGGTGTGGTCCTCAAAGGTGTCCAGTTCTGACAGTAGAGATGGAATAAACCAGAGACCTGTCCAGGGTGAGCTTCTCCTTCACCCAACAGTAGCTGAGATAGGCTCCAGCAACCCAGTGACCCCAAAAGAGTTTCAGGTGTCTTGCATACAATACAATGCAATACAAGCACAATCTGAGCCCAAAGCATGATTGGTCCACCCCCATTTCAATTCAATTCAATTGTATTTCTATAGCCCAATATTACAGCCATAGCCGTCTCATTGGACTGATTATGAATATATTGCAAGAAGCAGTGTGATAGCAGTGTGTATATGTGAGTTAGATGATTTATATCCCTGATTGTAAGAGTCAAATCTGTCTAACACAAGAGCCTCTCAGCTCACATCTGTTTGCTCAGCTGCTGGACAGTTAAAAAAACATGTTGGATTAAAAACAAAACACGTAGAAACCCGTTTAGTTTTAACCCGGTTAGTTATTAAAGTTTTTTTTGCTGGAGCTAAAGTGGAACTTTATAATTAAATCAGAATTTACAAAAAAAAAAAAATTCCACACCTTTGGTAAATTGATCCCGTTTTCTTCCCTGTCCTGTCCTCTTCGTTGTCATGGCAACCCCATCTCATCGTTTGTCTGGAAGGTAATGCTTTGTGATGCTCTTTGATGTTTGGTAAAATGATCCCATTTTCTGATTTTGTCCATTTAAAAACAAAAAAACATCATTCTTTGTTTCATTTAGAATTATTGAGCGTTTAAAATCTGAAGTGTGTTTGGAGTTTCTCCTCCAGGCTGTGGCAATGTGACACCAGCGCCTGCATTGTACGTGACAGTCTGTAGGGGGCAGTGTTGTTCTGCAGATGAACAGGGAGGAGGAGGTCAGAGAAATGTGCGTCTTCTCCTCTGGTTGCTGTGAAACATTGTCATGCAGAGAAACTAAAAGGCCACGTGTTGCTCCTGTCCTGTAACTGCAGGCTTTCAGGTGTCAAAATGATGTTTGGGAATTTCACAGGATGAACGGAAACCATCATGCAGGTTCCTGAGCTTTTCAGTGCTTTAAATGCCACATGCATTGTGGCAGGGTGATGGAAAAGCTTTCCTTTGGTTGATGGGTGGCCCAGGCGGGACCCACAGAACCCACCCCAGAACCTCAAAGAGCAGAAAGAAACGTGCTCCTGTGTGGTGCTTAAAAAAGACCAAAATGGAAAATCTTTTACAGTTGTGGTCAGAATCTGCCGCACGTTTGACTCTGAACAGGAATTTCAATCTCCGTCCTTATCTTTACCTGGTTCCACTCTGCAGGTCCGTTGTAACTTTACTGCTACGAGAAGAAATGATTTCAGTCCCTTTGGAAACCAGATTATTTCCAAATGCATTACAGATTACTTTTAAATAACTATGACAAGTAATCCATTACTTTAGAGTCTTAGTGTCTCTTCATCATGGCTTTTCATCTCTTACGTTTTTCAGCCTTTGGGCTTCGTGAAAGGCGGTCCTGAACATAAAGAATTAATGAGTCAGTTGTGATGCAGAAGTTAAAATCATTTCTGTCTGATAGGACACATGTGAATCTGTAGTGGTGTCCAACAAGGCTCTAGTCTGAGCCGGCTCTCCTCTGCTTTGACCCAATATCCTCATTAAATGTTGAGATTCTGGTGATCCTGCCAAGAACACGCATCTTTCATCTGTACTGAAGCTCAGAAAAACATTCAGCTGTGGCTCATTAATTCACTCCTGCCACCAAGCAAACAAACAAAAAAGAAAACTGTAACTAAGATGTGTGAGAACAAGGTTCTGCTGGATCGCTTCTCCTCCAGGAATCCTAATCAGAGAATGTGGAGTACATGGATGCTTCAAACCCACTATCAAGGCAACCAGTGTATCTATGTTCCAACATCTACAAACGACCACTGCTATCACAAGTTGAGGTTGAAGCAGTACAACACAAATGCAACACTAGACAAGACCTGAACTGCAGGCAACCCTCACGGCAACTACAACGGTTGAGTGAAGAACCACCTGAAAGTCTCCTGGAAACTGAAGCATTGAGGGCAATTCCTACCACAAGCATACAAACCAGTGAACTGGTTTACACTTCAGCAGCAGAGATCCTTGAGATGTTTGGCTGTAACAGCAACCGTGGGAGAAAACAATACCCACCATGGAAGCAACGGTTAGAGGCTAAGATCACTACAGCTCAGAGGGAAGTGAGTCAGATGACAGAGACCCAAAGAGGTTCAATGAAAAAGCAAGTGCAGAAGAGATCCAGCCAGATGTCCATACCTGAAGCACTGGAAACTGAAAAAACAAAGGCTCCTGGCCTTGAGCAGCCGCCTAAAGAGCTACACAAGAGACAATGAAGCCACGCGGATGAACAGGCTGTACACAACCCAACCTGTGCAAGTGTACGCTCAGTAGCAGGGTCAAAGCAGCAGAGCAGACCCACCGAGGCTGGAAACTGAACAGTAGTGGAAAAATATGAGAGAACGAGACACAGCATAACAGCAATGCTCAATGACTGGACCCTCTGACAAAAGAACACAGTAACCTCCCTGAACAGAATCCAGGAACCATCACAGTGGAAAACATCCAAGAAAGAGCCTCAGGAATGAAAAACTGGACAGCACCGGACCCTGACATGACACACACCTACTGGCTTAAGAAACTCACTGCACTCAAAACCTAAATCCAGTTTCCCAAATGAGTCACACTGGAGCCTGATCGACTGCATTAAAACTGTCAATATTACACTTCTTCTTTTCCTTCTAGCTTTTCCTTCAGGAGTCACTACAGCCAATCAGATTCCTCCATCTATCCCTGTGTTCTGGATCCTCTAACACCAGCTTCCTTCATGTCTTCACTGCATCCAGAAACCTCCTCTTTGGTTTTCCTCTAAACTTAGTTCCTGCAGCTCTAGACTCAGCATCTTTCTACCAATATCTTCACCGTCTCTCCTCTGGACATGAACCGTCTCAGTCTGACCTCTGACTTTATCTCCAGAACCTCTAACATGTGCTGTTCCTCTGATGAACTCATTCCTGATCCATCCTGGTCATTCCCAAAGAGAACCTGAGCATCTTCATCTCTTTTCTCTCTGTCTGCTCTCACTTCTTCACTTCTTTTCTACACTCTCCATTAATCTGGACTGTTGACAGTAGATACTTCAAATCCTCCTCCTTTCTCTCTTCTTCCTGTAACCTCACTCTTCCTCTTGGGTTCCTCTCATTCACACACATGAACTCCGTCTTGCTGTGGATAACCTTCATTCTTCTCTTTTCCAGATCAAACCTCCACCTCTGTAGCTTCTCCTCCATCTGTTCTCTGCTCTCACTATAAATCACAGAATCGTCTGCAAACATCATAGTTTATGGTGATTCCTGTCTAACCTCCTCTGTCAGTCTGTCCATCACCATTGCAAACAGGAAGGGGATCAGAGCTGATCCCTGATCTAATCCCTTCTCTACCTTGAACTCCTCTGTCACTCCTACAGCAAACCTCACCACTGTCTATCAGTCCTCATACATGTCCTGCTCTAACATACTTCTGTCTCTCCAGACTTCCTCATACAAAACCACAGTTCCTCTCTTTCATAAACTTTCTCCAGATCTACAAAGACACAGTGTATCTCTCTGACCTTCTCTGTATGTCTTAATAAACATCCTCAAAGCAAAGATTGTATCTGCAGAGCTCTTTCTTAGCATGATGCCTTACATCTGTCGATATTGCACGAAAACATTTATTTAAAAGATGTGTCTTGCTTTTTACAATCAAAGTTTGTGATGGTGCTGAATCTAGATTGCAGTTTTTATTTTTGGTCGTTAGGAGCCCAACGCTCTGCCTCAGTACTTAGTTGCAGTGAGTGAAAGACTTTTCTTTGTTAGGATTACTATTAAAATACAAAAAGTATTTAAAATTATTAATAAGTATCAGTTATAACCAGGGCTCTAAAGTAACACCCACCAAATGCGGTGAAACTTCCGTTTGGTTGGTTTGTGAAACTCTTCTCTTCCTCTAGCCACTTTGACAGGTGAGACAGTGTTCATCATCTCTGACACGGGACTCAAACTCACAACCCTGACCTTTAGGCGTCTGCCTTCCCTCCCCACTTGGTCACCACAAACATCCATCCCAGTTTGTTCAATCGTTGAATTCTGATTTTATTGTGCAGATTTCATCGTCACATTCACCGCAGCAGCTGGTGCATTCAGGGGCTGCATGGAATTTCCACACTTATGCGCTTTCAGTAAGAGCTCACTTTTGCGCTTGGAATTTCTAGCATTTGCTCACACTGGTCTCAGCCAACACAAATACACACATACTTGTTGCTCCATGTCATTGTTACATTTTGAAATGCCAAAGACTCACCACAACAACACACTGATCTATAAAAACACTCACAATAAGTCAAAACGTTCATGGTTTTCTATGCATGACATTTTTGACAAGAAAAACTTTAAAGTAGCCTAAATAATTTATTTTATTGATTCTTCTAGTTTTACGCTTTATCGAAACATATTACAGTCAATTAAAAAAGAGGGGTCTGCTATTTTCAGTTGAATGCAATACATAAATATTATAAAAAAAAAAAATCATTAAAAATATTGCTTCAAAATCAAACTGTAAACCACAAAGTTGACCAGACTGAACGACCAGCAGGTTCCCCACACACACTGCTTCTTTGTGCCCATTGTTGTTGTCGGGATTGACTCGCAAAAAAAAACAGTTCATACTAGTTTATATTTAATACTTCCCCAACGTTTTGCTGTGTAATGTTTGTAGATCAAGTTGATGCTTTAAAGAAAGGTTTGTGTTTATAAAAGTTCAGAGATCACAAGGGGATTTTGCTAAAATATAATTATATTTCTGCAATGTTAGAAAAACAGACATAAGACTGCACTTTCAGTTATTATTATTATTTTTGCGAGAGAATAATCAGTAACTGAATCTTTATAAATAAAGGGAATAACTGCTTACTTTGAAATACACAGTATTTTTCCTGAGAAATGTTTGGGTAGTAGAGACCAAAAAAGTTTATTTAAAACCCTGGTTATACTATTAGTATTAAGCAATTAATGCTTTACCGCATAACCAATGGGTTAATGGGCCAAATAACTGGTACGTGTATGCATTTATGTCTGTGTGCATATCCATCAATCTGTCTATGGATAGACAGATATGGATATCTAGATTAGAAATGTAATTGTATATTTTTATTCATCTGTTTCTCTTTTTTGTGTTGAATGTCTTCTGCTCTGAGACAGCAGATGAAAAAAGGTCACAGATTCTAGAATTGGTCAGATTTTCAGTGGGTTCATACCAGATATGTGTGATCGTCTGTTATCATCCAGAAACAGTTTGCAATGTTCACATCAGATGGGGTGGACGGAATGTCACTGGGGAGTAGTTAGAGGTTTAGTGCCCCCTCTAAGGGCACTTTAACCCCCCCTCGACCTAATAACCTCTTCCCTTTATAGTAATCCTGCTGTTCCAACCTGTGAGGCTGTTTGACCATTCTTTACATTTTGTGGCGTGCATACGGTCGTATTTGAAACGTCAACCTTTATTGTTCTTCTGTGTCTCTGTAAACACAAGGAGTCTGCTATGAAGTGCTGTTTGATTGATGGACAAAAGAGCTGCTGTGGCAGCAAGCGAGGCCCTCAGCTCGGCTCCATGCTGAATTCCTTCTCCCTGCTGGCTTTCCGCACTCAGAGATATACACTTCAATTATACATGGGGATGGGGGGGTGAAGACTGCACGCCTTCCCTGAGAACTGATCAATATTTCATCTCCAAAGGGACTAAACATATCGTGGAGCAGCTGCTGCTTAACAGCTTTACACAGCAGAGTGGCACATCCCATAATACGCAGCAATATACCATGGGGGGTGCGTGTGGGATGCAGGCGACTGGGGGGCTGCAGGAGCGCTGGCTGAGGTTACCGTTGGGGGGCCTGGAGGAGGTTTGCTGCATGTGTTGCTTTTGTTATTGCTGATTTTTAAGTTTTATCCACCCCCAAAACAAGATGTAAACAAACAACCAAACACTGCACGCACGCACGCACGCACACACGCGCACCCCAGGCCTGTGAAGGTGTTGAGGCCGTGGACACGCGTCGTTTTTTCATTCCTTTTTAACGTGTCTATTTCCTCTCTACCTCTTAAGGCTCTGTATCTTTGTACCAGGTTAGAACAGAACACGTTTCTCTGAAGAACTGGACGCATCCTTCCTTTTATTAACACTGGTTTTTTAGTGCTTTTGAGCAAAGTGGTTCTTTTACTTTTTTTTTTTTTTTTAATAAACATGACATTTTAAAAATGTTGTTTTGCATAAAATGTACAATGTAAGACAATTACAATCAACCTCTTAAAAACATGAAAATAAATTCTATGAGAGACTCATTCAGTCTGGGGTCCAGGAGCCTTACTGAGGGCTGTCCGGTCTCTGTATGACCAGAGCAGGAGCTCGGTCCACATAGCCGGCAGAAAGTCAGACCTGTTCCCGGTGCATGTTGGACTCCATCAGGGCTGCCCTTTGTCACCGGTTCTGTTCATAGTCTTTATGGACAGAATTTCTAGGTGCAGTCAGGGTCCGGAGGGCGTCTGGTTTGAGGACCACAGGATTTCCTCTCTGCTCTTTGCAGATGATGTTGTCCAGTTGGCTTCATGGAGCCAGGACCTCCAGCACTGGAACAGTTTGCAGCCGAGTGTGAAGCGGCTGGAATGAGGGTCAGCCATGGTTCTCGACCGGAGAAAGGTGGTTTGACCTCTCTGGGTGGGTGGAGTGCTCCTACCCCAGGTTGAAGAGTTTAAGGATCTTGGGGTCTTGTTTATGAGTGAGGGAAGATCTGAGCGTGAGATTGACAGGTGGATTGGTGCGGCGTCCACCATTATCCTGTAGCGGTCTGATGTGGTGAAGAGAGAGCTGAGCCAGAACCAAAGCTCTCAATTTACTGGTTGATCTTTGCTCCAATACTCACCTATGATCATGAGTTCTGGGTCATGACCCAAAGAAGGAGGTCCTGGATACAAGCGGCTGAAATGAGCTTCCTCCATAAGGTGGCTGGACGCTCCCTTACAGACAGGAGCAGAAGCTCGGTCACCCGGGAGGAGCTCGGAGTAGACCAACACAATGACTGTTCATTTTCTATAGACTTCTATGGGATTTTGGCTTCTTCTAACCAGCAGGTACTTCCTGTTTGGAACTCTGCTCAGTCCAGTTCTCAGATACAGTCAGTGGTGTTTCTGCATATTTTCCACGTATCATTGCCCTGCTAACACCGTATTACCAGGATCAGGTGGATCCACCCAGTTAAAACCTGTGTTCTTGAACCAAACCCCTTTATAAAGCAATGACTTCAGTTACTTGAATGTCTCGGCATAAAAACACAACACCAACCAAACTGCGGCCTACCACGTGCTCCGAAGAGCGACTGCTGCCTACCACGGGCGCCGAAGAGCGACTGCGGCCTACCACGGGCGCCGAAGAGCGACTGCGGCCTGCCACGGGCGCCGAAGAGCGACTGCGGCCTGCCACGGGCGCCGAAGAGCGACTGCGGCCTGCCACGGGCGCCGAAGAGCGACTGCGGCCTGCCACCTGCTCCGAAGAGCGACTGCGGCCTGCCACGGGCGCCGAAGAGCGACTGCGGCCTACCACGGGCTCCGAAGAGCGACTGCGGCCTGCCACGGGCTCCGAAGAGCGACTGCGGCCTGCCACGGGCGCCGAAGAGCGACTGCGGCCTGCCACGGGCGCCGAAGAGCGACTGCGGCCTGCCACGGGCGCCGAAGAGCGACTGCGGCCTGCCACGGGCTCCGAAGAGCGACTGCGGCCTGCCACGGGCGCCGAAGAGCGACTGCGGCCTGCCACGGGCGCCGAAGAGCGACTGCCTTTGAGAACGATTCCCCCCCCCCCAACAAACCTGCATAACTGTGGTGTCTCAGCTATAGTTTTTAAAGCTTACAATAAAACAATGCTTTTTGTCTGTTTAATAAGAACTGGGAAGACTGATTTGTGTAATTGAGTCACAACCGGAGAGAGCTCAGCTCAGGGAATCAAACTGTCAATCTGTGTCACATAAAGAGCAGCTACTTTTTGCAAACCACAGTTTTTCTTCAGTACTTCAGACCTGTGAGGACGTTCTCGTGTGGGTCTGTTTAATTCAGCTGTCATACATGAAATATGTATGCACATTCTGTCTGTCTCGTTGAAATCCAGTGACACATTGGCCCTGAGGGAGCCTGAAGCCTCTCTCCTCGTCTGTTTGCTGCCTCTCTGTCATCCACTGCAGCGTCTCTCATTCCTCTTGTATAGTGACAGTCAGTTTCAGAGTAAGAGGATTTGTGATGTCGATATCATCTGCTTCTGTGCCTGTGAAATGACTTCCTGTTTGCTGTTCTTCTGCATCTTTTCTCCTTCTGAAGGCCCTGGCTGGTTTTCCTATGTGCTCAATGTTATCAATTCAAACTTGCTCGATAATGTAATCTTGTTTTCATGAGCTGAAGTCTGGAGCCTGAATTTGGCTGCTGTGTTAAGCTTCAGTTAGCTTCATAAACTAGCTTTTACTCACATTCCTGACGCGTGAGCAGCTCTGGCAGACATGCACACTTGGGGAACTGACCTGTTATCTGAGTCCCAGGTTAGCTAAGCCTGAGCTCCCAGGCCTCCCAGCAAGTGTGTTGCCTAAATGGAAATTCTCTGTCTGCTTTTCTTTTGGGAGGTTGAACAAGTCAATTACACTCCAGTTGCTTGCAGACCTTTCTGTACAAAGTCGTGGCTCATTTCTGGCCTCAGAAACTGCTACACTGGCTTGCAAACGTATTCACACCCCTTGAACTCCTTCACAGTATGGCCGCAAACATGAATATATTTTATTGGAATTTAATGTGAAAGACCAACACAAACTGACACACATTTGTGAATTGGAAAGAAAATTTAAAAGTTCTTTTTTTTTTTTAAACATAAACAACTAAAAGTACAGTGTGTAAAAGTATTCAGCCCCTTTTCTCTGAGTTCATCCAATTGTCTTCAGAAGTTGCTTGATGGTTGGTGACTGATCAAATGTTGACTTCATGACTTCATAGAGTCCACCTGTGTGTCATTTCATCTCAGCATCCAAATCCAGCTGTTTGGTGACAGTTTCTGTGGTTTGTTAAGAGAATATTGGGGACAAAACAGCATCATGAAGTGTAAGGAACACACCAGACAGGTCAGGGAGAAAGTTTTGGAAAAATGTGAAGCAGGGTTAGGATAGAAAAAGATTTCCCAAACTTTGAACATCCCACCAACCACTGTTCAGTCCATCATCCACAAATGGAAAGAGTCTGACATAACTGCAGACCTACCTAGACATGGTTGTCCACCCAAACTAACAGACTGAACAAGGAGACACTGATCAGAGATGCAGCCAGGAGTCCATGATGACTCTGGATGAACTGCAGAGATCTACAGCTCAGGTGGAGGAATCTGTCCATAGAACAACCATCAGTCATGAACTGAACACATCTGGACTTTATGGAAGAATGACAAGAAGAAAACCATTGTTAGAAGAAAACCACAAGAAGTCCTGTTTGCAGTTTGACATAAACCATGAGAATGACCAGCAAACGTGTGGAAGATGGTCTGGTCAGATGAGACCAAAATGGAACTTTTTCATCACTCTGAACACACCACACCCACTGTCAAACATGGTGGTGGCAGCATCATGCTCTGGGGCTGCTTCTCTTCAGCAGGAACAGGAATCTGGTTAGAGTTGATGGGAAGATGGATGGAGCCAAATCCAGAGCAACCTCGGAGGAAAACCTGTTGAAGTCTGAACAAGACTTGAGACTGGAGCAGAGATTCACCTTCCAACAGGACAACCACCCTAAACATAAAGCCAAAGCTACAATGGAATGATAAAAATGAAACGGATTCATGTGTTGGAACGGTCCAGTCAAAGTCCAGAACTAAATCCAATCCAGAATCTGTGGAGAGATCTGAAAACTTCATTCGTTCATTCGTTCACAAACGCTCTCCATCTAATCTGACTCAGATTGAATTGTTTTACAGGAAGAACGGACAAAGATTTCAGTCTGTAGATGTGTAAAGCTGGTAGAGACAAACCCCAAAGACTTGCAGCTGGAATTACAGCAAAAGGAGGTTCTAGAAAGTATTGACTCAGGGAATGAATACTTTTATACACTGCACTGTTCAGGTTTTTATTTGTAGAGGAAATTGAACTCTTGTTTAATTTTCTTGTCACTTTGTGTTGATCTTTCCCATCAAATTCCAATCAAATATATTTATGTTTGTGGTCAGAATGTGAGAAAATGTGGAGAAGTTTAAGGGGGGTGAATACTTTTGGAAGCCATTATATGTTAAGATCAGCTAAAAGACCACCATGAGGAGCTATAAATATTAGCTGCAGCTTTTCTGTGTTTTGGCAGGTAAATGCTGACATCACATGTCCACCAAAACCAATCTTCACACTCTGTGAGTCTATTGTAAAGAGTTGAAGTTTTTCCTAAGAAGAATATCATCAGATGTAAAGCTTTGAAATGGAAAGCTTAGTTTATTTATATGTAAATTCACTTCAGTGGAGCAGAGACAACATTTGTTAAGTAAACTGTTTTATTCCTGATAAAATCATAGATGAAGAAACTACACAAATGTCATTAAAAACCTCTTGACTAAACAGTTGGACTGTCTGTGGTTTATCCAGAGGAAATGGTTTATTCTTATGTTACAGAATCAAAATTACTTGAATAATTTGAAGAAAACTCTGCAGCAGTTTGGGATTAAACACAAACCTGAGTGTCCATTTGCTGACATGTCATGACCTGTTGATGGGTTTGCTGCTGCTTTACCATTGCTCTGTGCTGTATCCCAGGTCCTTTGACAGAAATGAGCAGGGCAGTTGTGGTGCAGAGGTAGAGTGGTTGACCTTTAGACAGAAGGTAGAAGGTTTGGTTCCAGCTTTGCTTGCTTGTCATTGTGCTTTTGGGTAAGACGCTGAACTCCGCAGTAGTCCTGGTGGTCTGGCTAGCTGCTTGCATGTCTCGTCTTCATCATCAATGGATGGATGGGACGTTTCCTTTGAAAGCACGTGTGGCTTCAGTGAAGGTAACAAAAAATAGTATATGTCATTTTTTACGATCATTTATTTCCAATTTTACAACAGATTACTGATATGAATAAAGGGTTCAGGTAGCTCTCTAAGGCTACTTTGACCTTACAAACGGTTCTCCGTTTCCAAGTCTCTAGTCAAAGTGAAAATAGATAAAGCCTTGCTTAGTGAAAAGAGAGTATAACTAACAAAGCCGAATAAAACACTTTCTTAAATGTGTAAAAGAGCCACTCACACACACATTAACACAACTAGACACACGGTTGCAAACACACTCACACTCATTTAAACACATGCATTTGTTTGAGTTTCAGCTCCTGCAGAAGTCCAGCTCCTCCACTGCTGCTGACCCCACTACCTGCAGAGATGATTAAGGCTGCTGCTCTCCACCAATCACAAGGCTGGGGGGGTTTATAAGCTCCCAGGAACCTTTGCTGCAGTGGCGGCTGAACTCCAGAACTTACTTAGCCTGTGAAAGCCTTTGCTTTTCCTCCGCTTGGTTTTCTTCTCCCTCTGTCCTTTCGTCACATGTAATATTGTGGTTTTGGCTGCATTTTGAGCAGTTGTTGTGTCTTGGTGACTACCTTTCTATTATTTATGTAGCTGTAAAGCCTGAGAATTTGCGTTACTTTTTTCAAACCTTAAGTCAGGTCTTGGTGTTTTGTTTGTTGGTGTCCTGGGTTTTTATGTTGGATCCTGTCACCGGCTGTGTGGCCAACTGAACCCCGCCTGGTTCATCCTTTTTCCTTGTTTCCTATTTTCTCCCTCCTTCTTGAGGAGAGACGTAACATTCCCACAGTTGTTAAACAGAAAGATTCTGGCTGCTTTGAAGCCCTGCAGTTCAAAGTGATTTACAAAATAATGAATTGGAGCAAAATGTTCAGTGTTTAGAACAGAATTTTTCATCAAGCTCCAATCATTTTGCAGATTTCAGTTGAGTGAGTTTATGATGAGTTTATTTTAGAGACTGTTCTCCATTGTTTCAGCAGCGGTTGCAGTAAATCTTGGTATCAAGAGCTGATTGTTCCCATCAGGCTGCAGCTGAGCTCGGCTTTCCTCGTTTGTGATCATTGTGTTGTAGTTCTGTGTTTTTCTGGTGAGTAGGAACTAACTGGGTTTGGGATGAGGAAAAAGATCTAGGTTAGCGTGTTGGTTTTTCAACAGCAGCAAACCAATCAAGAAAGTGAAAGCAGGAGTTTTTGTTAAAAAGACTTGACAAAACATATTGTAACTAATATAACTTGTTGTTGTCCCATTACCGCAGGGCCTAACTAAACTTTGTCTCCTTTTTTAGGCTGTGATCAGGGTCTGTGTTGTGGACTGAGGGCTGGTCTTCTGTTCTATCACGATTAGTGTCAAAGTAAAAATAAAAACAGAAAAAAAGCTTCTTGTGCTTTTGTTTTCCACACCTTTATTAACAGATCATTAATAAAGTTGTGGTTTTAACAAACGTCTCCTTTCTGTCTGTTAACACACAGATTTCAGAACATTTCAGGCTCTGGTGGCGTAAATGTTTGAGTTAATTTGATGGTGGAACTTGGATTTGGTTCTGCTGCCCAGATGGATTCTTTTGTAGCTCTGAAAGGCTTTTTCCCGTCTTTTGCATTCAGGTCCTGTACTTCCACACGTCCTTGCTGGTCCCCGGCATTCTGGTGGTTTTGGAGTTGGTGTCCATCTCCAGGAAAAGGGACGGCTCCCATCAGGCTGTGGGGCGAGGCTTCGCTGTTTTGGAGCTTTTGTCCAGCTGTCCAGAGGATCCTTCTGTGTACGGCGAGAGAAGGTGCTTTTCCCAATCCAGCCCTCGCCTGGCTAATATGGAACAAATGAGTTTTCCGTGCAAGAGACTTGATGCTGTCGATACTTTGTTGCAAACCCCAACTGTTTTATGAGCTTGTTTTTTAGCTGCTATTTCATCAAATGTATCCGTTAAAAATGTCGCTAGAATGAGTGATAAACATCGCAGTACCAAAATATTCCGACTTTTTTAGCCAGAATCTTGATGAGTTTGTTTCTACTTTGTAAATCATCTTTTAGGCTGAATCTCCATCATGGGACACCACGAGGCCTTGTGCTCACCACTGACTGTAAGAACCTCTTTTCTTTGTATGCCAGAATCTGCCTGGAGGCGGACATTCTTCCATCTGTGCAGTTTTGGTTGTTTCTGATAGTAGAAACCAGAAGAACCTGGTAGAAAACAGGATTTTATTTGGAGTATCAAACCTTCCAGTCTTGTTGAAGATGTTGCACTAAAATGGATTTTATTTTGTCATGTTGGCCTAAACCATAAAAATACCTGTTAGTAAACTTTAAGATGAAATTAGTTTATAGAAAAGGATAATGTCATTAGACAGCCTCCATTCATACACTTAGTCATTTGTAAGCATTATATCATATAGAGATATAGTCATGCACCCCCCCCAGCGTGAGTAATTCTGAGCTCAATGAGAGACGGAGCTTCTGCCTTAGCTATCATGTCACATGAATATTAGAAAACCCGTCTCCAGGACTGTTCTGCCAGCTGAATTATTAACCAAATGCCTGTTGTTTAGTGAAATGTTGCGTCTCTGCTGTATGCAGCACAAAACAATGTCAGGGTTGATGTTTATCCACGCTGACGGCGGTGGACCGTCCCTGCGTCAGCTGCTCGATGTGAGAACCACCAAACCCGCCTGCTGCTGAGCAGCCGTGAAGATAATTATCAAAGAGACGGTTATGTCTGATGTTCCAGTGGGGGGGCGGCAGCTGCAGATCAATGGGTTAAGTAATGGTTTGTCAGCCTGTTGGTTAGGGGTTCAATTCCAGTCCTGACAATAATTGTCTCTTTGAGCTGAACCCACATTCCCCTCAGATGTAAGAAACCTGGAAGTTACTTTATATAAAAGTGTGAAATATAAATCCTTCTAGTTTGACATATTTTCTAATGAATAACAAGCTGAGACTTTGTAAATTCAATTAAATTAAACCCACAAGATTTTTACAGCACCTGCAACAGACTGATAACTTATCAGCGTAAACCCGCCTTCAAGTAGTTGAGATAGGCTCCAGCAACCCTGTGACCCCAAAATGGATAAAACAGGTTTTAAGATAAATGTATGGTTCTGACGGCAGTACCGCTAAGCCCACATGGAAACTCTGGAGCCATCATGGTGATGTTTAAACACTAAAGTCAAGCAAACTCCAGGAAAGTTCCTGTAGAGCAAAAACAGGTTTTGTTCACAACGCGGCGCCTTTAGATCCTTGAAAGCTCCTACATGCCTGGTATTTTGTGGACTTGGAGAAAGCATTTGGGATTTCTAAAATGATTCACTGTTGGGGTGGAGGGTTCATTCGATCCCTGTCCAGAGCAGAAGCTTCATCCCTAAAGCCAACAGGAAGTCAGACTCATTGCCAGTGAACAAGCCGGCCCTGAGCTGCATGACGCTCTAGACGAGAACGGATTCTGTCGGAACAAAAACAATGTTAACTGCCTGGAATATGTGGCAATGAGGATTTATTTAGTTTAACTCTCAAAACTTAAATAATAACCACGAATGAATATTGTTTAAAACAACTGCTGCCTTCCACAGAATGAGTTGATTCACGTTGATGGCGTCGTCGAGGGTTGAAGTTCACTGCGGTCAAACGTAAACACTGGTCTGGAGTTTGGCCGTTTCTGTTTCCAGCTCATGATTTTCCGCCGCCATCGTGTCTGCCACCAGGTGCTCTTGGAACGACTGCATGAAACTGAGGAGAAGAGCCAGTCAAAGGCTTCACTGCCTCCATGCTTGTCTTCCAGTTGACCTGAGCTCTGTGGTTAATGGCTGCACCGGTGGCCCGTCAGTTACTGCTGGGTGACCTTCATAACGCCGTTTAGCAGAAACCTGTTTGTTTTCCAAACTGAAAAGCTGCTGTTTTACACTTCAGTTATCTGACATTAGTCAAATAAAATATGAAAACATACATTCACGGGGTTCCATGTTTTCAGGAGAATGTTCTACTTTGGAAATGTGAGACTCTGACGCTTCAGAGGTGAAGTCTTTGCGCACTGGTGTGTTCACAGGAACAGTTTGCCTCTTTGGCATCAAATCTTTCTGAATATTCCTCACTAATTTGTTGTTTCTTTTTGCAGACAGCAGTTTCTTGAAGCCCATTGACGGAGCCCTGTTGGAGTGTGTTCTAAAGAACCATCCTTCACTCCTACAAGTTAAGCATCTTCTTCCAGAGAACGTCTTTGTCTCTGGAAAGGAAGACATTCCTGGACTGGAGCCGTCTCCCACAGGTGCAGACGTCAGCTTACACTGAAGGGTTTAAAGAGCGTGGCGTAACATGATGACTTCTGATTGAAAGCTAAAACACAGATCAGAAGTGCTTTGGCATGTCTCATCAGTTCAGACAGTTGATTCCATTTGCATTTAGAGCCAACAGCTGCTGTAACTTGAAACCAGGACTTTCCAACTCATTTTGGTTTAGGGGCCACATTCAACCCATCTGATCTCAAGGGGGCCGGCCCAATAACAGAATAGCAAAATAATCTGTGGTCAACCTGTTACCTGAAGCTTTGTTTAAATACCTCAACCAACATAGTAGCCTAGTCACTTATTATTGCACATTCATTCACAGAGGCCCATGGATTTCACTTCAAAAAAGGTTTATTCATTTCTGAATACTTTAGTCGGTATAATGAGCCATGTAAGGCTGCAGTGGTTGGCCTGAGCCCCTCACTGGCTGCAGGGGAGATGACAGCCCCACAACTGGTGTATTTGTTGTTGGGGATATGAATGCTAACATCACAGATAAAACATCTGCCAGTTATTGATGTGAATCCTGTCAAAATACTAACCTTATGCTTTCTAGTGAAGTGCTTTTACCTGCTGATAGTTGAACGTATGTTAGTGAGCCTTGGCATTCCACATCACTGGATCACTGGATTAGCACTGCAGATGCACAGGACTCTGCATGATGAGCATTTTCTATGGTGAAACAATTCTGATCACATTCCATTGTTATGTCTATTATGACAACTTTCCTGCTGAGAGGAAAACTATTAGCTGTCCTAAAATTAAAAGATTAGATTGGTCTACCTTTACAGAGCAGGACAAAGTACATTATTATCCTCAAGCAGAGACACTTTGGAGTAATATTCATTTCCCAGAGATGCTGTTTTCTGTTCTAATCCCAACTGTAGTCACATTGAGCATGGAAAGGACCTGTGTTATGTATAGTGAGATTGTAAGGTCTCTGTCGGAGATCTTTCTAGAAATCTAAACATGGGAAGCAAAAAGTCAGACCTGGTTGGACTGATCATGTTCATGGAAATCCCGTCAAAGCCAGAGAAGCATTCTAAACATGGGTAGAGGCCCCGACAACGTTCAGTGTTTGAGCACAAAAAGTTAGCAAATACTCAGTATAAGTCTGCACCAGGATTTATGAGCAACAACCAGCAGACACTGAGGGCCGATTCTATGGCGAAGGAACTTCTAAATAAGAATGTTAATGATTTTTGGAAGAAGGTGAGAGCTTACAACACTTGTAAAACTTCTCCACCAGGCAGGCACTACTGAAGGAGTTTCTGGAGCAGACGACATTGCATTATACGTCTCTGTTCTAGTGTTAAAAGTGAAGGGCTTGAAATGGAAAAAGGACAGGATGATGCAAACACAAACAGCATGCTGATAAGCTCTGATCAAGTGTCTGAAGCTCAGCAAGAACAAGTCATGTGGCAATGACCACAGTACAGCTGACCATCCCAAATATCCAGCCCCAGGATTACTCCTCTCCTTGCTGTCTGCTTCCCAGACTCATGATGTACTTTCTGACTCACTGTTGCTGTTAGTGCCGGTCATTAAAAACAAAACTGGAAGGATGAATAACTACAGACCCATGGCACTCGCCAGTGTACCCTTCATAGTTTTAAAAACCACTGTATTAGACAGTTTGAAGAATTGGATTATTTCTAGTGATAATCAGTTTGGTTTGAAATCCAAACGGGGACAAACGCCTGCATTTATGCGTTAAAGGAAATTACTAACAGGTACAGACAGCACGGCTCCTCTGGACTTATGTGTTTCATTGATGCTTCAAAAGCCTTTGATGGAGAAAACCACACCAAACCTTTCCAAAAACTTCTCTCCCGGGGTTTGCCCAGCCACACTGTGAGACCGCTAGATTTCTGGTATGTTCAGCCGTCGATGCGAGTTAGATGAGGACCAAGTCCTTCATCCAGCAATGGAGTTAGGGAAGGGGGCGCATTGACCCCGCTGCTCTTTCATGTCTACGTCGATGACTTGTCATGGGAACTGTATGACTTAATGTATGATCGGGGGTTAAAGTGAACCCTCTGATGTATGCTGATGATTTTGTTGTTTTTAGCCCCAGCAGCTCCGGCTTACAAGCTTCTAAATGTCTGTTCTCTGTACAGTTCCAGTAATAGAACGGCAGAGTGCTGTGCTGATCTGTAGAACAAAAGAGGATGTGACACGAAAATCTGCTTTGACACTTTCTAATGGAGCTTCCACTCTGTGGGAAAGTCCAGCATCTTGGTCATGTGATTAGTGACAAAGGACTGATGATGATGATGAAGATGACGTCCACACACAGCATGTTTACTGGATGCTCAGGCTAATGTTCTTGTATGCAGGTTTCATTCATGTTCCGTTGCCACAGAGATTGGAAGTCCTGCTGCATTCCTCTTCACAGCACATCTGAGGTCTAACTCTAAAGCAGCGAGCTCGCAGAAGCTGCAGGCGGTCTACAACCACGCCTCTAGGATTTGATTCAAACGACCACGATGGTGCAGAGCTTCAGAAATGTTTGTAGGTGCAGGAGTTATCGCTCTTCAAGCGCTTTTAAGACCATGTTTGGTTTGATTCATCGTCTTTATGCTTCTAAAAGCAGAATCATGTTAGCGCTCACCGACATTAGATACCAGCTCACCACCTTTGGAAATACTGGTACAGACGCCTTCTTTAAAGTTTCCTCTTCTGTACTTTGTATGTTTTATCCCTTTTGTTGTTCTTAGTATTCCATTACTTTTATGATTCTTTTACCGGTGATTTTATTCTTTCTGACTGTCTTTATGTTTTATATGGTTGTGGTGTTTACGTTTGGACCTCCAGTCTGTAAATAAATAATTAGAATTTACGGTACGTCTGACACTGAAGCAATCCTGATAGTAAACTCAAGAGGGGTTACAGAAGGAAAATAAACACCCAGCCTAAAATAGAAATGCACAAATCAATGAAACATTGAACTAAATCAAACTGGCAAACATTTGTGAAGATCAGAATTTGGAGTTAAATTCCCCTTCTGTCCTGATCATCAAGGTTTGGCCGTCACCACGCCATCAATATCAGGATTCAAATCCTGTGTAGCAACACATCCAGGATCCAGGATTCACCAGACCATGGCATAAGGGTACCTATACATAATAAAATCTGTAGCCAGGCAATGCAAACGAGTTGGACGGCAGATGAGGTCATGTGACCTCCTGGTCACATGCTGGGCGGAGCCTAATATTGGACACCATTCTTTCAAACAGAAATGTCCAATGTCATATGTATTTCCTCTGTTCCCAAACTGCCAGACACATGGCTGAGCTTTATTCAGAAGACTTGAATTCTAACTGTATTGATACAGCTTTGCTGAAGCCTTTTCAGTGCATCTGGTGAAGCCATCATCTCAGAAGCCAAACATTATGAAGAGCTCGGCGTGGCAGAGTCATACAGAGCATTCATAACGGAGGAAAGCCACTTCCTGCTGAAGTTAAATGTTTGCAGTACTTAGGAAGGAAGTTTCTACAGGGGAGCGTAATGAAGTCTGACAGCACAGAGCTATAATCAGGGGGAGTCAGTGGGAGGTATGGTAGCAGGCTAATCCTCTTCATGTTCTGGGTCTGTGAGCTGCAGAGACCTAAGCTGCCTTTAAGGAGCGCCTTCTTCGTTCTGCCTGACTCTGCGCCCAGAGCCTCGGCTGCAGAAAACTCGGGCTGCATTTCTCCTCAGCTAATTACAATTACTCTGGCTAGTCTCTCTTTATTCCTGTGTGTGTGTGTGGGGGGGGGCTTTCTCCTTCTCTATTGGGTAACACAATCCCTTCAGTCAATTCTCATTCACTTTAATCCAACGTCCCCAAA
This sequence comes from Oryzias celebensis, assembly GCA_014656515.1. Taxonomy (NCBI): domain Eukaryota; kingdom Metazoa; phylum Chordata; class Actinopteri; order Beloniformes; family Adrianichthyidae; genus Oryzias; species Oryzias celebensis. The sequence continues at coordinate 721,916 of BNCR01000007.1, read as the reverse complement.
GGCAGAAGTTTTATTGACTGCATGTTGTTTCTTTCTTTTGCATTTCTTCCCATGATTGGCAGAAGGATCATGAAGCTGTTTACTTTTAACTATGTTAACAAACAAACATTTTCATAGGAACTCACTATGTTTTATTACTCAATCTTTGCTGCCCTCTTCAAGCATAGAACTGCTGTTTTTATCACAAAGATCCATATTTTGAAGATTCTTTCACATGTCATATTTTTTAGGAGTGGTTAATCATTCTGTTTTTTCTGTCCAAAAATGTTATTTCTGTTTTCATGGCTGGATTTTCCAAAAATGTTTTTATTGGGGTCGCCACAGTTCTCAGTTTAAGAGCAAAGCGTATCTTACACCACTGAACTGAGTCGGAGGGAAAGTGAACTGTTGCATCCCAGTACGGTTACGCTGAAAGTGTCAAACATGTTTTGTGCTAAATTTAATAAGGATTCCATCACACCAGGCTTTTTGTAGGCCAAAGGAAAGGTTTGTCTTTATTGTAACTTGTAGACCAGCAAGTCATAAAAAGGATTTTCCTGAATTATTTATTGTTTTTGCTGTTGTTTTTGTAATACACAAATCATATATTGAACTGAAACAAAACTATGACCCAAAAATCTAGGTTTGAGTTGAACTGTGAAGACAGTGCATCCTAGTTTTTACTGTACATTTGTGAGAAATCACATGATTTGTAGCATTTTGCAAAGAAAACTAACAAGCTGAATAAAAATTTAATGAAGTATCCTGCAGTTCATTTGAACACGGAGGATCCAAATCCATCATCTGATTCCTTTTTAAAAAATCCGTAACTATTTATTTACCATCATCAGCTTGAGCCGGATACTATAACAGCAGTGGTAGCAGAGATGGATGTGCAGATCTGTGGCCGAAGGACGGTTGGATGAGCGCTTTAACCATGCCAGCCACTACGCTCTCTTTTGAGTGTCCAGATGATAACATGTTTTCCAGAGTCAGCTTTTCTTTAAGAGGAGAATCATTTTCTTTAAATGAGTTTGAAAACCTTTTCACCAATGCCATTGTTTTCACATCTTCAGGAGACGCTCTGCTGAGGCCTCAGCTGCTCGAGATGTTGCCGTTCAGTCTGAACAGGCTGACCGTTTCCCTGCAGCCCTCCCTAGAGACGTTCGAGAGCCTGCTGCTGCAGCTCATCAATGCTGACTGCCTCAACATGGTGCGTCCTCGGTAACACAACACACACAAGCCTGTTAGTTTGTGGATCTCATGCATAGGAGGAGGATCTTTAGCTGAGTGGTCCTATGGGGTTCTGCAGCTGCAGCTTGCTGAAGTACTCCTGAAACTTCAGAGATGATCCAGCAGGGAAAGCAAACTTCCAGCCTCAGAAAGGAGGGAAGAGAGGTCTAAAAAGTATGCATGGAGGTGCTCAATAGGCTGATTCCTCACTTTACGTGCTGTAGTTACATGGACTGGATATGACGTGTTTACCAGAAAAGACATGGCAGCTAATACTTAACTGGCTTTGCAGGAAACATTATAGTAAGAACGTTCAGATTTGTTGAATGGTTAAGGACATGCTTCCAAAACACTTTTACATAGACAACAGAAAACAAGAGTTTGTCAGATTCTATCAGTGATCTTCTACATTTAAACCTAAAGGTGTTCACTACACCCAAAAAGCCTTTTCACTGGGGACCAGGGAGGGGAAATTTGGGAGAGTTTCTGAGTTGGTGGTGGGGGTCCAGGACGGCTGCGGGACAGAACCGGTTTCTCTGCATTCTACTCAAGCAAAACTCCTTCATTTAAAATGAAAACTTTGTTGAATACTGATATTTTCAGAAACTTTATTACTATTTTCTTTGGACCACATAGTGCATCAGATTATACGGTGTGATGTCAGTGAACGAAGACTGAACGGTTTAGTTTCATACATACAAAAATCTTATTTCTGTCCTCTCTGGGAAGTTAAGAATGTAATATGTCATTAAACTAATAAAAATATTCATGCATGTTCTCCCATATGCCCAGTTTTGCACACAATATGGTTTTAAAGCACATGAAACTATCAGACAATCAGAAACCTGCAGAAACGTTTAGTTTAGACCACAGCAGGCCTGGACACTAACATTTAGAGGGAGACAGTATTTTAGCCCCTGGCTCTGTTTCCATGGAAATACCCAACAACCCTTGTTTTTACTCCTTTCCTCACCAATTATTTCCCTCTAAACTGACGTACTCAACACATTCTCTCCATCCAACTGCAAACAATAGGGAGTAGACGACAGCATTGCTCCTCTGACACGTTTGACATGTTGCCGTGACAATTTGCCTCTTTCGGCATTCACAGTTTTTTGTAAGAAGTGAAATGTTCTCACAACCCGGCTGAGCTCGTAAACGCTTCAGTTTTTAACTGCTGAAGGTGACTGCTCCTTCACGCCTTTGACAGGTGTTAATGCATGCAGGCTTCTGCTTTTAATTCTAATGTGTGTCTGTGTGTGTCTGCGTAAAGTGTGACTCCAGCGGTTTTGTCATCAGTGTGAAGTGTGCACACTTCTTTAAAATGCAGGTTTTCTTTTGTAAAGCTGTTTGGCTGTTGACTGTGTTCTCCTGTGCTGTGAGTTTGTGCGTGTGCACAGTGTTTGTCATTGTGTGTATGTGTGTGTCATGTGTTTGCCCTTCTTTCTTAGTGTGACTCTGTATTGTCGTCAGTGTGATGCATGGATGTGTGTGGTACGTGTCATTGTGCGTCATTTTTTCCCAGTGCGACTTGGTGTGATGCAGTAACGTTTCCTCAGATGTTTTTCTGCAGTGAAACAAGCTGCTTGTGGATTGGTTGTGAGTCGTTTTAGCACACTTAATTAAACAGTTTGACATAAAATCTGGTAAAAACACAATAAAAGGATATATATACGGTGGGGGTGACTTCACAGCATCATCCTGAGATGAATCCATTCTGCAGAACCCTGATGAAGACCCTCTGATCATTGGTTCCTCACCCGATCTCAGCTGCCCTGTTGGTCTTTGGTGGGGCTGGTGGGTGGGCTGTTGGGGGTGCAGAGTGGGCTGCTTGTGGGTGGGTCTGGCTTGTTTCTGGGGGGTTACCGTGGGGGTGTGACCCATCTTCACTGGAGCATTCAATGTGATCAAGGTCACTTCAGGAAGCAGTCATTCAACTCACAGGCATGGTGCATGTGAAGCCTGTGTGCACGAGGAATTCCCCATCAGAGGGATTTCTGACCCAAATCCTCTATTAATACTGTAAATGTGTACAGATACACTTAATACTTGTGAATAGTTGTGTGATGGTGTGTGTATGAGCACAAACACATGTAGTTTACTTATGAGCCTTAATTTATCCCATGAGTGTGTTTTACCATCTGCCCCCTTCTGTCTCCCGTCCCGTTCGAGCAGTTTCAGTTTCAGTTACAAAGGGGGTTTATATGAACACACTGAAAAAGTATCAAACAACCTGGACTGGAAAAGCAAAAGACTTCCATCACAAGAGGCTCCCAGCTGCAATCTGTGCGCTCATTTGCTGGACAGGACAAAAACGGTGATCCAGTGCCTCCCTGCTCGACATTCAGCATTAGGGGATTGGATTGGGGGGTTAAACCACCAAAATGGTTCCTGAGGGCGGCTGTGTCTGCGGCTCACTGCTCCCCCAGGGGAGGGGACAAATGCAAACAGCAAAGTTCACACACAGAGGTGTTTGACAGTTATGAGACTTACACTCAAAGTTCTAAGTGTTTGGAGGTGAAAAACGTTCCAGTTTCAAACTGAAACTCATCTCTTCATCATCTGAGATGAAAGTCAGGTGGGAAACGTCCTGCTTTAGTTCTCACAGGCTCAGCCTGCCTCAAACACTTGCAATTCCCCAGAGATCTGATAGATGCCATATGTGGAGTTATTTATACATTTCACAGCAGTCAACATGTGACAAACACATAATTATTTTGATGATGCCTTAACTTCAGAGGAAAACACTGCTCATCTTCATCTCTGAGTTCTTGTTTTTTTAAGGGTCAGTGCCAACATTCCAGTTCTGCCGTTGTCTGTAAAGACTCTCACTCGTCCAGGGAAATTCCATCGAAACATAAATGTTAAAATACAGTCATCTGGATAGGATTTTTAAGATCAAGACGTTTCACTTCTTATCCAAGAGGCTTTATCAATTCAGGATTAGTGGTCAGTTCAGCTTACTTCAAATCCATTAATGCTCTCAGACAGAAACTGGTTCATCCAAAGGACAAACTTCCCAGTTATAAACATCGTAATGATGTGTACTCCATCCATTGCAGTGAGATTTGTGATAAAGAGAAACATGATGAACAGAAACAAAGCAGCCCCCACACAAGAGGTTATACCAACACCACAGAGCCGACTCCGGTGGACCACAATCTGCAGTACGCTTACGCTTGAAGGCCACAAACCCTTCCTTTGAGGACAGTGAGGTCTGAATTTTGGCCAAGGAGAAAGGATTGTTTTAACGAGGAGTGAAAGAAGCGATCTTTATAAGGAAAGATAAACCTTCCTTTAACAGAAAGGGGGAGGGACTGCTGCTCCAAGCGCAGGTTTTTAGAGGAATACTCTGAAAGTATTTTTGAGTCAAGATTCAAAGTAATTTGCTGTTCTCAATTGACAATTCAATTTGCAATTCAGGCTTGGAATCACTGTTCCTATAAACTGCACATGTGAGCATTTGTGCACTGCTCCCACTCCCTCTGCACACAGCAAAACAACATGTATTCTGAACTTTAAATAAAATGATGATATAAACCAGGGGTGCTCATTACGTCGATTAACTGTGAAGAAGATGGGAGATGGTGGGGCCTCAAAAATAAATAAAAGAATAAATAAAGAAAAAAATAGCTGTCAGTAAATAATCATCCTCACCATGAAGTACGTCATTATATTGACAAGCCAATCAGAATGTATTGTGATGAGAGGTGAAAAGTGTGTGTTAAATACTTAATTTGTATTCTAGCAGCATTTTGTTCATCAGTTATAGTAAACTCTGGCTGTCAGTTGTCCTCTGCCTAATGAGGAACCCTTTGAAAACGAGATGTTCCATCTCAAGAGGCTGATCCTTCCATTGTTTAAGCATTAAGTAAACAAGCATCCTCTGAAACATACGTCACTGCACATGCAAGCTCCACTCATTGACTGCCGGTCCGGCTGCGCGCCGGATCCCCGGCAGAGGGAAACTCTGGCCCACAGGAACATTTTTGGAGGTCCGGTGCCCAAAGCTATTTTTGCCCACAAATTTTGAATCAAAACTATTCTAGTGTTTGGCAAGGCAGCTGACATACTGCAGGATGGGATTTGTAGCTAGTATGTTACCAACATCATATATCATCCCACATATCACCAGGCCATTATTACCTATGGTATAAAATATGAAATGACCTTGCAGGATGCATATAATTACACTGCAGGCCTTGACCATGACACGTGGTCAAGTGGAGGCGCCCCGCGTCAAACAGCCTAACTGGAATCATGCTGTGGAATTCCGTGCCGGAATGCTGGAAGCATGACAGCTTACTGCAGGTCTTTGAACCAAGTCTGTCGGGCAGTTCAGTGATTCTGAACCATCATTTGTTCCACTGTGCCTTTGAGAACATTTTAGAGTCAAATTTACAAGAAAGTTGATGCTTTGAGGTAGCAGTTGTTGCATCTGCATCATCTCTGGATGAATCCTGTCAGATTCGGCCTCTGTGTTTCAGCTGAAGACCTGTTATGTAAGCCTCCCTAAAGCCAAGCCAGAGCCAACGCCGTGCACATTGAGAACAGTGTTAATGAGTCACAAGATCTTCTAAGAAATCAAGTTAGCTTCCACAGAAACCCTGCAGTGCAGCTTCCTGCCTGTTCACTGCTACCCAGCATCACATGACATCATTTCTGACAAAGTAGGGAAACTGCTGAAACTAGTGCAGCTTCAGTAGAGAGTAGTCTGAACGTCTCCACCAGCCATGGAATGGAAGGAAAACATGCAGAACCTTCACTCCCTGGTGTTGTGGTTGCACTTCTATAAGCAGGTCATGCAGGGAACACGTGATTGACAAGGTGAGAACATTAGAACCAGCGAGAACCAGGTTGCTGCTGGAGAACAGCCGGCTGGGATGGCTGTGGACTGCTTGGTTTCCAGGCGTCCAAAGGAACATCTGAACTCATATGTTGGTGTGTGGGGGGGGATACGGAGAAAGCTTTAAACTGGGGGTGGGCAGAAAGGGAGGATGACAACAAAACAAGGCTAACTGAGTGAGCGAGGAAGATGATGATGATGATGGGAGAAGGACAAGATTGAAAGGAAACAAAAGAGACTTTCTGGATTTTAGGATTTGAACGTTTTCTATCAACAGTTGAGGTTTTCTGCACCGTCAGCTATTTCCTGTGTCATATGAGATCATTAACACCTATGATATTTTCTTCATATACTAAGTCTGTTTGCAAGCTGACAGTAACATCTCATTTTTATTGTTTTAAATACTTGGTTGTCACATAAACAGCAGAAAGTATAAACTGCATGTTAGAAAAGCTCTCCTGCGGCATAAAGGAGGTTCCAGTTCAAGCTGCTGCTGTCTTTTCAGAGACAACTGGGACCAGAAGATGCTCAGAAAAGTGTCGCCATCCAGGAAAGGCGGCTCCATGTTGGTGTCCACAATGGCTGGTGTTTCCTGGACAAGCCCCAAGTGGTGGTACTAGAGCGGCTTGCTTTGAAGGTCAGAGTGCCAACAGATGACGGCAACGAAAGGAGCAGGCCGGTCAATGACAGGTGAGCACGTTTTCATCTGAAGATGTAATGACGGCTTCAGGGGAAAGTGAAGGTCATTTGTTATGATGTCTCCTTCCAAAGTCATGTCACAGGAATGAACAATTAATTAGAAATCAATTTTCAAAAAGCTCTGAAACAGAAGGTACTAAAACACAGACAGTTGTCTGCAGAAACACCTGGTGTTCACATATTCTATACGTCCCCATTTCATTATATCTTGAAACATTCGTCTGCTTTAGAGATTCGTTTCGATTTTATCATGAATTTTGGAAGAATTCTGCATCTCTTGTGAAGCTAAAAACTGTTATGTCAGAGAAAGGCTGATGATTCCGGATGTTTGAGTTCTCTGTGCAGCTGAGATGAAGTCTGGAGGAGAAACGTCTTCATCAAAACTAGAAAAACCAGAGAAAGACGGCGGCCCCAGCAGCTTAAGATAAATGGATGGATGTTCAGGATGAAAATCCTCGCATTGAGCGGCCATATTCAACAGTCACTGAAAACTTCACGTTCCCAAAGCTGAGTCCCTGATTGGCTGAAGCGCAGCGTCAACCTTGCTGTGCCCAATGCCCAAAATGTGCCGCAAACCTCAGATGGCGTTTTTGCATTGACTTAACATTGAAACTTGACGCCTGTTTTTACCAGACCTGTGTGCCTTAATTCTGACTGAAATGAATTGAAATCTCTTTATGATGCATTAAATGCATTATTAAAGCTATGTCCCACATCCCTGCATCTTCGTTTAAGGTCAAACAGACCAAAAACGTCACCAAAAAGAGCCAAAGGCCACAGCAGGAAACCCTGTCGCCTGCATCACACAGGAAATGCATAGCAGGCCGTGACGGCGACAGACAAACCTACCTGTTCTTTACAGATGCAGGACAAGAAGAGGCCTGATTGGATAATGGACTGATGGGAGCAGCCAGGAGAGGCTGAAATCAAGTCTTGGACTTCACACAAAGTCCTTATATATGGAAATCTGTTCTTTTAGCTGCATTTAGATCAGATTCAGTTTCATGAACATGTTTGAGACAACAAAATATTACTGCAGTTCATTTTTATCTCAAAAGATCATCTAATGAATAATAATGAATGAAACATAGATGTGTGTTTTTAAATACAATGAAACAGTCAGTTCCAAAACACCTTCCAATATCAAGTAATCAAATAAAAAAACAGGTTCGTCATCTGGGAATTGAAGTTCAGTCTGACTCAATGGGGCAGTTGTGAAGACCAGAGGCTCTTCACATCACTTTGACCTTCATCCTATCTCTGCTCCAGCAGCTCCTCTTCATCGACGCTCAGCCTCCGCAGCAGGGTGGAGCTCAGGTTGATTGATCATCCCAACGCCACCATCGTCTTCCAACTGGAGTACGCCTTCTCTGCTCCAACCGGCAGAGAGTCTACGGTAAGAAGTAGGCACTCTGTGCATTCACCCTGCTGTTTGGGTCCGGCTCAGGTTCAAATCCAGGATCAGATTCAGGCTCAGATCCAAGATCAGGTTCTGGATCAGATCCAAGATCAGGTTCTGGATCAGATTCAGGCTCAGGTTCAGACATTCACACACACACACACACTCACCCCCCTCCCTCACACAAACACACAGAAACACGCACACACAGACACGCACGCGCACACACGCGCACATAACGGAGATAAGAAATTTCAATGCAATTTTATGTAACTAATTACAATTACTGAACCACAGAAACCCACATTACTTTGGTTTTGTAGGCGCTACCATTTTCTCTTGGTTACATGAAACAAAGAAAATTTGAATTAAAGACAAACGGATCAACTGCCGCATACACGCATGCATGTACGTGCAGAGTTGGGGATCAATCATAGTACAGACAGGCCCTCATTGCTACAGTCACAGTGCTTTCCAAACTGGCTCAAAAATGAGACCAAAAGAGACACTGCAAGGAGCCCTGTAATCTGGAAGACCAGCAGGTGAGCAGCAGAGCAGAGACCCGCTCCATGTGCCGCTGCGTCGGTTACGAATGAAACGAGTCTAAAGCCGCTCTTTGGTGTAAAAGACAAGAGCCAGCTACTTCCTGGGAGCTGTTTTTATATGAATTCACCCCGTTTTACTTTATTTTTCTCTCTAAGCTGCATGTGACTAGTGGTCAAAATGAGGGGGGGGTTGAGGATGTGCACAGTTTGGTAAACTCACAGCAGCACAGAACTATGTTCTAAAAACAGAGGTAGAGAGAGAGAGAGACTGGTGCAACTCATGGTAATGGAATACATAAAGTCAGTCAAAATGAACATGGAGGCATTTAATAGTTCTGTGTTTTAGATTTAATAGATATGAATATAGAGATAAATAAAGAGATGAACATAATCATGAATATAGAAATGAATTTAGAGATGTATACAGAGATGTATACAGAGATCGATTTAGAGATGTATACAGAGATGAATATAGACGTAACGGCATTTTCCTCATCTGACTCTGTGCAGAAGCATAGACCACATATGCTGTATTGTTTGTGTGTAGCTGCTTTTCCCTTGAGAGTTTTTAAATGAGTAAAAAAAAGTAAAGTAATGAGTAATGAATTACTCTTTCAAATAGGTAATGAGTAAAGTAATTCAATTACAATTTTTAACCAGTAACTAAGTAATCAATTATTTTTTAGAAGTAACTTACCCAACACTGATTATTGCCCCTTCCTATTGCCATGGCAACCACTGGAGGGCTGAACTGTGTTAAGGGTTCCATCCTATCATTCACAGTTCAGCTTCTACCCTCGATGATCAGAGATGTTCTTGGTGAATATCTGTTTTTTGAATATTTTTGTAACTAAATGTTGGATCTTCATCACAGACATGAAGCTCCGCAGCAAACATGAGGTTCAGACACACGTATGCAGAAACCTGTCCAGGTTTCAGAGGACCCTAGAACCTTTGCGTTTCACCATGCAGTCCATTCCACACAATAATCCCATGAGCTGAAGAGCATCATGAAGCCCTGCAGGACTGTTTCTCTTTGTTACTGTTCATCAAACCTATTAAATAATCTGCTCCTGGGGCTGGTCCTGCAGTCCACACTACCCATAATGCACTGCAGCATGATGATTGAAATATCACAGCTTCAGCCACAAATGTCATATCTGTCAGTTTCCAGAAAATGAGGAGCTTACAGCTGGAGGAGAAATCCCAAATATTCTGCTGAAAAATGTGTATTTATATCGGCTGTGTTCTTCTTTATTTAGAAGATCCCCCACACACACACACACACACACACACACACACCCTCACCACCAGCTGTACTTCAGTTTGTGTGTGTGTGTGTTGGGGGGGGGCAGCTGATGCACAGCAGCTTTAACATGTGCTGCATTTATGAATGGAAGAAAGAGGAAGATCAGCTGATGTGATCTGAGCTGCAGCAGCTACAACCAAACCTGTCCTCGGGTTCTGGATGGTTCTGACAGAACCGGCACAGCGAGTTTTTCCAGTGTGGATCAAATCCAGAAGCTCAGATGTTTCATAAGATGACTGAAGACCAGTGTTATTCAATTCAATTATATTTTATGTTATTTCTATTGCCCAATATCACAGCCAGAACCGTCTCATTGGACTGACGTCAGTATATGGCAAGAACAAAAAAATCAAACATGTAAAAGTAAGCAATAGCTGGTTGTTAAACAGACTAAACTGAACAAACATCTCTGTCCTTAAACCCTCCTTCACGGTGAGGAAAAACTCATTAAAAAACGGTCTCTTTTTGGGGAAAAATGAAGGAGAGATCCTCAACCCCGGATGGACAGGTGATGTACTTGAACTATTAAAGAAAAGTGAGCTTATGGTTGAATAACAAGTATATGTCTAATAAACAAACACGTCTAGATAAACAGCTACAAGTTAAGATAACAGCTAAATATTTAGATAAACACCGACATGTTTAATAGTGGAGCAGATGGACTTCATCTAGTAGGAGTTATGGAAACAACTGGGGTTGCTGGAGGAGTCAAAGACGGGAAGAGCCAAAGGCCAAAGGTCACGGCCAAAGACAGGACCACAGACGATCCATCTGGAATCAGAAATCTCCCCCGCTCTCCCGTAGGGGAGTGAGAAAGAGGGACAACATGTGAATCGCACTGCACCAAACAGAGGCATGATAAACAAAATAAAATAAAACGTTGGCAGATGACAATGGATGTAATGAAGATTGCAGGTGGGGGTGGGAGAAAGATGCAGACCCTGGTGGGGGTGGGGATGGGAGGTGAGTAGGAGCGAGTAGAGCCAGTGTGGTAAACTTCATTACAGTAGGTGAGGTAGAGGAGCGGAAAATAAATAATCTTTGATTACAAGATAGTCTGGTAATAATCCTGTCCAAAGAGGAATGTTTTAATCCTAACTTTGAATGTAGAAACTGTGTCAGCCTCTCTTACATGAGCTGGGAGTTTATTCCATAAAACAGGAGCTTGGTGGATAAAGGCTCTACCTCCAACTGTGCTTTTAGAGATTCTAGGAACCACAAGCAGTCCTGCATTTAGTGAGTGAAGTGTTCTGTTTGGTTGGTAAGGCTCCATGAGATCTTTAATATAGGATGGGTTCATACCATTCAAGGCCTTATAGGTTAGCAGGAGGATTTTGAACTGGATTCTAGGTTCAACTGGGAGCCAGGCAGGCTGCCAGGCTGCTAGCATCCTCTGAGTGAAAACACACACAGCACGTCTTCTTGCCAGTAACCGTCTTGCAGCATTTCTCCGCCGTATCAATGTAACAAGTAAAACAAGTTGTTCCTGACGTTCAAAACTGGTCATCGAAATCTAAAGTTTCAGCAAGCGACTATGGTTTAGTCATGACAACGGTTTGTTTTTGAAATCAGCTGTGCGTATTTGAATAGATCATATTGACAGATTGTTGGGGGCGTGTCTTCTTCTCAGGAGGTTGTTAAGTTTTTAGCTTTTTCATGCTGCAGAGTTTCATTTGTTTTTTTTCCTGACACGCACCTTAACAGCAGGATGGAGAAAGGTCAGACGCCATAACAGCAGGTTTCCTGCAGCCAAACATCTCTACACAGTATAATCAGAAAAACCGTTTTATCTGATTGAGATAGAGCTGTTCTGCATCACATAATTAATGTGGGTATTTGTGGATCGATGCCTGACAGAAACATGGAGACAGCTGAACCGGAAAGCCTGGTGTTTTGCCTTCAGCCTTCTGTTTCAGATGAAGCTCTTTTTGTTGCAACAACTTCAGGCTTTTGTTGTGACGAAAACTCATTTATATTCGATTTTTTCTGCTTAGACCTTCCTGTTTGTTGAAGGGCTCAGTAGTAAGGAAATAATAAAATGTGTCACCAGAACCACATGAACGCTCCTTTGAGAAGGAGACCTTGAGCAGCTACTTAGACGAGCGGCGAGATGTTTCCAAACGCCATGACTCACCTGAATAAATGAGCACCTTCATCGACGTTTGAGCAGAAACAAAGCCACCAATGAATCTGGGCTCCTTTGTTCATCCGTCATCCTTGCCTCTGATCATCTCCTTCTCAGAGTGTTTTTGACAGAAAAGTCTGGAATGTTTTGAAGGAACCTGAGATCTGTGCTCACTGGTTCTCAAAAGTGGCCTCTCAGCTGAGGAGGAGAACGTGGGGCATGGGGGAGACGAAGGAACGCTGAACCCTGATACTCTCACTGCTTCAACCCACTGAATCCGACTCTGACCAGGAACTCAGAATTCCTCCATGGCTGACTCCTATTTCACAGATGGGAAAACTGGAATGACTTTCCTTCTGGAGGCGTCCTCTTTTCTGAGCTGTGTATCAGAAAAGAGTCATTTTGTAACAAATGTAAAGGAACCATAAAGTTTAAAGTGTTTCTCTGTAGGATCCACTGAAAAAAAGAAACACTGAGACCTCCAAAGCCGGCTCTGCTTTTCACCCGTCAGCTGATTAATGTTTTCTAACCAACGAGTACTGCGGGCTGTGATGGGAGCTAAATCCTGTCGTCCCGTCGCAGCAGTGGGCACGTCTTGCTCAGGACATGATTGGGTTACAGTAGGAACCCTCGAGTCGCTGTCAGCTGACGTGAGGCAGCTCTTCTAATTGTGTTGTGTCAGCATCAGTTTAGCTGCTGACACAACTTGGCCTCTGCCTGATGTTGCATCTACTCTTGTCTGCTGGTGCTCCTCATAGACTTAATGCATCAGGGTCGGCTTATTGTTAACTGTTACTGTTCACCTTTAACCCGGACTGCGTATGGTGGGACTGCAGAGCTTTACTGCTTAAAGAAACCTGTGAAGCTTTTTCTGACCAGCGTGAACGTTGACATTTCATTTTCTAACTGGAGTGTTCCTCTGCTGAAAAATGGCTGTGCTTGCAGCTGCTGCGCTGTCTCCTTTATCCAGAGCCTTAAAGACCGTGAGAACATCATCAGCTCCTGTAGAAAGGACACAGTTGTTGCTGTGCTGCTTACATTCACATGGCGGATGTGAGGTGAAGTTTAGAAGCAAAGGAGAAAGCCTTGGTTCTGTTTCTATTGTTTAAAGTGTCAGACGCCAGTCCTGGGGGAGTCGGGCTGAACAGTATATGGAGCAGAAAACGGGGTCGCCGCTGTGGGCTGCGTCTATTGAAGGTTTGTGCAGTAGAGTTTTAATTGGCTCACAACAGGAAGAGGCTGCAAAGATGTTTGTTTGTGTGACAGACGTGGATGAATTGAATCCTGTTTTTTTTATGTCTTAACCAATGGCGTGATCATTAAATAGTTTTTCTTATTTCCCACCACTCTGTTCCACGGCTGGAATAAACTCCTAACTGCTTTGGTCAGAGTGTCAGTCCTCTGCTGGAACATTTCACACATGCTGTGCTCACCGTGTCTCTGAAGGCATTTTTGCTGCTCTAAAAACCAACAGAAGCTGAAGAAGTTTCACTCTGAAGCAATATTTTGCCCGTCTAATTAAAATGAATGTCAGTTTCTCGCTCTGTGACAGGTGCATCTGTCTCCCCCCAGAGTGAGCCTTTCCCTGTCAGCGCCTGCCAGCAGCGCCATCCTTCTGCGGATGGATCCTCTGCCCTGGAAACAGGGAGGCAGTGGAGATGCTGTTTGAAGGCGTTCGTGTTTATCTGCTCACCTCAGACTCAGCTGTGCGATAAAAGAGAGCCGCATTTTAAACCCCATGAATAAAAAACACTCTGACATTTTGGAGCCACTCAGGGAGCAGAGGAAAAAGTCACCTCTAAGAGAGGTTTTATGACAAAAATCTCTTTTAGTCAAGACTTGATTAAGAACAAAAAGTCATAATTCTGAAGGAACTTTTCTAAAGTTCCCATCAGGGCGCTCCAGGATGTTCTGCAGGAGCTTAGAGGAGTTGCTTCTTTGTTTTTATGTGAATGACATGTCCAAGAAGGAACACACGTTCATACAATGCTAATTCAAATCAGATTTAAATGTCTTATCTTGTCAGAATTCAAAACTCAGAACTTTGGCGAGGTCGACGCGTCGCTTCAACCATTAAGGGACTCAGCTTTGAGCATGTGAGTTTCAGAGACTCCATCAGCAGCCAGAATACAAACCCATAATGGCTGATCGATTCTTGTCCTGAACTTCCATCCATTTTCTCAACTCGCTGGCGCCGTAGGGTTGCTGGAGCCTGTCCTGGCTACTGTTGGGCGAAAGCGAGATGCTCCCTGGACAGGTCGCCAGCCTGTCGCAGGGTTCATGGGGTGGGAACGATCACGCCTGCTATGCCGGCACCCCTGGCGGCTCTCTGTCTGCCGCCGGCCGCCTGGAAGAGAGCAGCTCTGCCAGCAGACAGAGCCGCTGCCGGATGGCGTGGCAGCCGGCTCAGACCTCCTCTACCTGATGCAAGCTTTAACAATAAATAAGATAGGAATAAAAACGTCCTGTAGTTTGATTCTCGTTTGTATTGTTCTCTTGGACCACTGTGGGACAGCAAGCCATCAAACTGGGTCACAGAGACAGAAAGCAACCGTCATTCAGATGCAGCTCCCGCAGCCGCAGCAAAGCAGCCTAGAAATAACGAGCATTTGTGTGTTTTCCTTTATTGGCAGGCGTGTTGAAGTGAACCTTTCAAACATCTCCACCCTTCTGTCTTTCAGCAGATTTTCTGCAGGTTAGTGTGTCCTGCGGTGCGACAGAGCTTTACCTGCCGTTCAGGGAGGCTCACATGTAAGAGCTCTGTTACAGAGCAGGTGGTTGGTGCTCGGGTTCCTGCAGCCCAAGACGATTTGCATTTATGTGAAAAACAGTTTTCTCTGACTATCATGTACGTGGAACGTTCATGATCGTGTACTATGACTGTGCTAACGGAGCATTTCTCAACTGAGGGTTGACGCTCGTTTCCTGCTTTCAAACATCTACATGATGGTTTTTTCTACAAGCAGCTTCTCAGCTTTCCCTGCAGACTGACCAGCAGCTGTCAGTTCTGCTCTGAAAATCTCTCTTCCTCAGAGTTTTCACTTCATTGCTTCCAAATCAGCATTGTTGGTGGGAAATCAGAAAGAAGATTTCTAAGCTTGTCTGAAAGCAGAGGGGTGGAGAGTTTTTCCATCAACTGCAGGCTCTGAAACCAGTTTTGCATTCGGCTGCATTCACAGTTGTTGATGTGGATCTGCTGTGACTTGTGGTTCCTAACTGAAGGGCGCCACCTGTCCCATCAGTGACTGGAGGTGTGTCTTCTTTTCCATTTCCTTGCTTTCACCAACAGTTTTGGCACCTTCTTTGCTTGTCCTCCCTCGCAGCCTTCTTCCTCAAATAAACGAAGTTTTCTTTCAATCCTGTTAATCAATCAGCTCTGCTGTGTTCAAAGCCAAGAACACGCCGCTCTATGCTAATGACTGTTGACTGTGTCTGTGCAAAGATGGTCTGTGTGCAGAGGTCCCACTCCTCTGCAGATTTCTGCTCTCAGGCGTTCTTCCCTAAAGGTTGAGCGTTGGGCAGATCAAACAGGAAGGAACAGACCAGCTGGCATTTCTGCTGCTAGATCACCTCAACAAAATCTGAATATTTGAAGAAAAATGAAATACACTTTGACCCCCCCACACACATTGAAGAGCAAAAAGAATTCTCAATTCAAAACAACAGAATAGTTGTTTTTTTGTTGTTTCGTTGGCATGATCAGGTTAACCTAACCTAACCAGCCTCGAGGTGGAGGCGCTGCAATGCTTTTAACAAATGTTCTTTTCTGGAGTTTTTGGCGTCATTGCTGCCCCACCCTCCGTCCCCCTCCTTAAAAGAGAGGGAGAACGGAGGAGCTTCTGGGTTCACGCAGGATTAGATAGATGCTTTTTAGGATCTTCATGAAATAAAAATCATTTATTCATAGAAGTGGAACTTTTTTATAATTTTATAACACAATTTGTAAAAAGAACTATTAACACTACAAGAGGAGAGTTCCACAATACTGAGACGTTCCTTTAATCCCATAAAAAGTCTTTCTAAAATTTAAAGAGGGACACTTCAGGTGTGTTTAACCTTTACGATTCCCTTTCATGGCGCCATTTAAAATGTCAGCTCCATTAACCCGTCTGAACGCTTGCCTTTGGTTTTAATTGGACGCACAGACGGCTTTAGTTTAAAATAAAACATTGTGAAAAAGAAGATCTGCAGAGTTTTGGGTTTAAACATTAACAATAGACATGCTGCTGCAGACCTGCTGCTGCTGCTGCAGACCTGCTGCTGCGGACCTGCTGCTGCTGCTGCGGACCTGCTGCTGCGGACCTGCTGCTGCGGACCTGCTGCTGCTGCTGCAGACCTGCTGCTGCAGACCTGCTGCTGCTGCTGCAGACCTGCTGCTGCTGCTGCGGACCTGCTGCTGCTGCTGCGGACCTGCTGCTGCGGACCTGCTGCTGCTGCTGCAGACCTGCTGCTGCAGACCTGCTGCTGCTGCTGCGGACCTGCTGCTGCTGCTGCGGACCTGCTGCTGCTGCTGCGGACCTGCTGCTGCTGCTGCGGACCTGCTGCAGCGGCAGGTCAATAGTGTTCAAATCTGCATCTATAAGCTGAAAGTGCTCAGACTCCTACACACAAACGCAGTCTCTTTCCCACTAGCTTCGGATGGTCCCATGTCCTGATGGTTGGAGTCTACCTCTAGTCTAAGCTCTTCAGTGCTGACCAGAACATGTGGCACTGGGCCCGGTGGTCCTTTTTATGAGCGGTGGGCCCACTGGAATTTATAAAAAAAAATCATTTTAGGGGAAATAATAAAAGTTTAATTTGTGAAAGTTCCCTAACATCATTGCTATAATTACATGTTCAGTTCCTGAATGTAAAGGCAGATTGACAAACGTCAGAGTCCAAATTTTAAACTTTTGCTGTTAAAACTGATGAAACCTATCGGAAAACTCTGACTCCTCCCACACAGCTGTCTGCTACCTCCACGTCTCGAGCGGCCTTCCTGCAGTGTATTCGCTGGGGGGCTTGGTGTCCATTTCAGGATCAGGCTGACTGGGCTGGCAGAGAAATCCAGCTGGTTCTACAAGGAGGCTCAAAGCCCAACCCCTTTGGGGTTTTGGTCTACGGCTCCGAGGCGTCCACTTCAGTCTTGGCTTCAGGCTCTCCTCAGGTATGCTGACAGCTCAGGTGAATGTTCACTCTACTCTTTGGCCCTCTCAGCAGTCTTCCCAACATCTGGCTCAACATTTGTCAAGTTTCAGTTTCTGAACTTGGTCTTCTGCTGCTCTTTTTCACATAACTTTATTTACAACTTTTCAGAAACATTCTTCCTTCAAGAAGGCTCTGCACACTGAGGACATGATTTCTTTTTGGTTTTCGCCCAGCCTGGGGGGGGAGGCATGCAATCCAAAGGCGTCTCTGAAGTCGAAGAAAGAAGTTCCATACCAGAGATCATCTTCATCCCCATCTCAGGGTAGATATCACCCTCGCAAAGGCTCTTGACCTCATAATAACAAGAAGGAGAGGAACAGGGGCAACCTTTTCACAAGTTCTCCAAGAAGGTGAACTTATTTGGGGGTTAAAGAACGCCAGTTTATTAAGTATTTAGTTTTTTCAGAAGCATGGAGTTAAAAGCTTCACAGCATCCAAAAAATAACTCAAAAATAAAAGGACCGTGTCTGAATTTTCCTCTGTGCCTCCGGCTCCTCCCTACTGCTCTGTGTTCTTTGGAGGGAGAGCCTGACTGTTTAAAACTGAACAGATAAAATGCAGTGTAGTGTCAGTGGTGATCCAGTCCATGTGTTATTGTTGTGTGGATGAGGATACAGTCCATTGTTGATGTGTTTGACTGTTCTGAGTTCTGTAGTACAGGTGTAACCTCGACCTATAGGGTGAAGGTTACAGGTCAAGGTTCAGTCTGACTGATAAGACGCTGGGATGAGCGTGAAACATATCAAAGAAAGATGACTTCAAGTCCAGATGCCATGACTGCATTAGTGGATGCAAGGTTTTAGGGAAGAGGCAAACCAAAGTTTCTTTGAAACTATCGGATCCACTGAAATCAGAACACGGTGTTGGACTCCATGTGCTACAGCTGGTTGTTTCTTTTGTCAAACATTTAGAGGCATTTTCTGGGTAAAGTCAGAGATTCCAACTCTTTCTCCACTGAAATAAAGACCACGTCTTCTGCTCAAAATGCGTGTTTAAGTCTGAGCCGCTGAATGTCATCAGAACAAGTAAAAATGAAAATTTACTTGGACTCAGAGGTGGCCTCCCCAGGGAAGCTGCAAAGGTCACATACAGCTTAGATGGAGAATTTGACCTTTTTTATATCAACCTCAGAATGAAGCATTTCCTGTTCAGCAGCAGGAACACAGTTTGGATCATTCTGACAGTTTAATGTAGTTAGCACGACTCGCACTGAGAAAAAACAAAAGGTATGAAGATTTTACAGGAAACTAAAGAGGAAATGTGACACAAATGATGTTGAAACTCACTGCATTTGGGTTTCAAGCACTACGACATTCCCCCCACTTTAGCCTTGTGTGCGAAGGACAGATTTGGGGTGTCACCATTTGTTTTAACAAATTCAATTCATAAACGATTCAATAAACGATTCTATTCATTTCATAATCCCTTTCTCTTTTTCCCCCTTTCTTCCATCCGGTCCAACAAAAAGAAAAACACAAACAAAGTTAATGTAAATAAAGTTTAGTTTAAATTACAAAAGGGGTTTATATGAATATACTCTTTGTGTGTCCGATGATTCATAACCCAGATTGTAACAGTAGAATCTGTCAAACACAAGAGGCTCTCGGCTCATATCTGTTTGCTCAGCTGTTGGACAGGACAAGTAAAAAAATAAATAATGTAATTGTGCCAACAGATGTTCCGAAGCTTTACAGAAACGTGTCCTCCATGCTCTCCTTCATCCCTCCATCATGGAGGACACGTTTCCTCGGCTGTCCAGATACCTTCCATCCTCCGTCTTTGCAATGAGGAGAAACCTCACTGTGTCTCCATCACAGTCACAGCAAAGATTATAGGAAACTCTGAAAGAAACTGATGCTGGGGAGGGGGCAGAGCCAACACCGTGTCCACTCTGCATGTGGCCTGAGCAGATGGGGGCTTCAGTAAGACACCCCAAGCCACTGGAGCAGGTTCCAAAAGGCCAGCATGAAGACGGAGGAACTGTGGGAAAGCTTTGGTCTCGCTGTGGCTGCTGGGAGACTGAGATCTGAACCTCTTTTATGGCAGCTCTGGCTCCCAATCAGTGTGAAATGGTTGGAGTTGTAAAGAGCCGAGGAACTGCAGCTATTTGCTCTGCTTGAGTTATTCCCGCTTTCTTCTCATACCTCCACATGCCAGCTCACTCTGAAGCCAACAAACAGAGAAGCCATTTAAAAGGATCACATTTTCCAGTTTGCCTCTTCCCTCTCACAAGCTAAGAGCCATTAAAGCAAACTATAGAAGGAGCTGTCTGAGTGCCAACTCCTGGAACCGCCATGGCTGAAGCTCCTGATGTCTCACATTAACGCCGAAGATTAGGATCTCTTCATCTTCCTCATCTTTGTGTTTTTCAGGTAGGAAAGAGGCTCCGCCCCCAGAGTCACCTCAAGGCCCCGGGGTAAGGTGTTTATCATGTTTCTATGCTTCACCTTCATCTGTCCTTCTGTTAGGCTTTAAATGACAGATCAAAGGTCAACGCCATGCGACGGCAGTTATATCCTCCACTGCTCACGTTGACACTTTTCCAGACTGTTGGGATTTTTTGGAGCTCAGAAGAAATTTATGTTCCAGGAAAATGTTCCAAATCAACAAGGCTGCACATCTCTTCCAGAACAAAGTGACAGACTTAAACGTGAAATTGGCCACACTTTTCCTCCACTCACCGACCAATCAAATCCTTTTACACAAAGAGCCATTGGTGTGTGCGTCTGAGGGAAATGTTCTGGTTGATGGATGCGGCATCTGCCGCCGCTGAAGCCTCAGGAGGAGGGAGAGCGCAGCTGATGATGGTAATCTTGCCTGCTTGCATCCAATCAGATTAAATGCCACATTATCATCTGTTTATGTTAGACAGCTTCCCATAGGCAGCCAGTCCTAATCAGTTCCATTGTAACTTCAATAAATTTACCTGCGAGATGATTATCCGCCTGTGCCGAGGGATGTGGGTGTAGGTGACTCACATCCCGCTCCTAATGAGGTATTTACATGTCGCTTGTTCACCAAAGAACGCGGTGGTGTTTCTGCTCCAGCAGCAGCTCAGCTCAGCTGCAGCGTTTACCCGTCATGCCTCAGTGGAGCCTGCGCCCACACGTCCGCCTCAGAGACGTGCAGCGGCAGATGTGACTCAGAACCGCGACCACCGGCCTTCAGAGTGCTCCACCCTCTTCAGTAAAGCAGCACGGCTGAGGGAACCCTCCAAGTAGAAGATGCACACTGGGTAGCTCCTGTGGGAACATATTTAGGGGCTGCGGTGTGTCTCTCATGCCCCTCAGGGGTCATTTATTGACTTTTTCCTAAAATAGATGCTCTGTTTTGCACACAAAACCATGAAAAAGACTTTCCATAGAAATCAATTTGTTCTCAGATAAAAAGATTCTGACGGTAAATCACAGTTTAACGGGTTAAAGTCCAGGAGATATTTCCCAAAAGAAGCAATTAACTCCGTTAGAAAAAGGAAACGGGCCTGTCGCAGAACAGGAAAAGGTTTTAATGAGCTGCTGATGTCACTCTGAGACAGAAAGGAACCAAGGCCAACGCCGGATCCAAACAACGGTTTGCTTGGATCCGTCCTTCAACTTTAAAAAAAGTTTGTGAAACTCAAAGACAAGCAGTTAAAAACAGCCCCCCCCATCATGTGGTGGTTGTTTGTGCGTCTGTTTCGTTTAAGTTTTTGATTACAACTAATGTAAGATAACACATGCAAACACGTGCTTTGATAATTCATTACAAATGAAGACATTTGACACTTGTACGTTTATTGAATTATTCATCAAATGTTCAGAGTTTAGTCTTCTTCATCATGACGGTGAAGAGGCTGGATGGTTCTGTAAACCAGCAGCTCTGCTGTCTGCCGCCCCTCCTGGAGCTGGCAGCTTCCTCCTGTTTGCATCAATTATTGATCCTGGATTCTTTGTTGACTCGCCGCTGCGAGTCAGACGGGCCGTGGTATTTACATTCAGCCCAGCTGCTCATTTGTCTGTTGATTCCTCTGGGGGCTGTGGTCATGTTCCAGGTTAACCCCTCCCTTCTGTCCATGTGGTTTAATGGTCTTCGTGTACTCTTCAGATCACATCAAGTCAAACTTTATT